>JAGKTI010036502.1:0-11059 GCA_018397915.1 Birgus latro
ATGCTTTCTCTAAATCCATGAATGCCCAAAACACATCCTTACCTTTCACTAAATACTTTTCACACACCTGTCTCACAGCAAACACCTGATCCACACATCCCCTCCCTCTCCTAAAGCCACACTGCTCATCACCAATCACTCCCTCTGTACCCTCTCTAACTCTCTTAATTAACACTCTACCATACACCTTACCTACCACACTCAACAGACTTATACCTCTAAAGCTAGTACATTCATACTTATCACTCTTACCTTTATACAATGGGACCACACAAGCACTTGCCCAGTCAACTGGTACCATACCTTGCACAAAGCACACATTCAACAATCTTAGTAACCAGTCAACAATAGTCGCTCCACAACACTTCAGGCATTCCACAGCACACCCATCCATACCTGCAGCTTTCCCTGTTTTCATCTGCTTTACTGCCTCTTGCACTTCCTCCATCATGATCAAGGATTCATTCAACTCTCCCAGCGCATCTATTCCTTGCACCCTTCCATCTGCCACAATCTCAGCCTCCCTTTCCTCCTCTACATTCAACAATCTTTCAAAGTACTCCGCCCATCTTTACTGCATCTATCTCAATTAACATCCTTCCATCCTCTGCTTTTACTCGCTCCTCCTTCCCAGACTCTTCCTTTCGCACCCTTTTCACCTCCTTCCAAAACATTTTCTTATTCTCCTGAAAATTCTCAGTCATCCGCCTACCCCACCTCTCATCTGCTGCCACTTTAGCACAACGCACAACCCTTCTCGCCCTATTCCTCTTTTCCTTATACCTTTCATATGACACCTCATCCTTCCTCTGCAACCACACTTCATATGCATGTCTCTTCTCACCCACAGCCATACTTACTTCCTCGCACCACCATTCACTTCCCTTCCTTACACCACCACCCACTCGTCTCACACCACACACCTCTTCTGCATGCCCCACCACAGCACTCTTAAACAACTGCCATTCCTCCTCCACACTGCGACTCTCCTGATCTTTCACTGCATACCACTGATCTCTCAATTTCTCCTGATACTCTATCATTTTCTCTCTTTTATCTAACTCACTCACTTTCAAAACCTCCCTGCCACACCTAACTCTCCTAGATCTCACCCATCTCTTACCTACTCTCAACTTTCCCTCCACCAGGTAGTGGTCAGACATACCTCCACCCTCCCCTCTCAAAACTCTCACATCCAACAATCTTCCTATTACATTCCTGGAAACAACCACATAGTCCATCAATGCTCTGTCAACAACCCTTCCACCCTCCTGTCTGACCCATGTATACTTATAAATATCTTTCTTCTCAAACAAGGTATTCCCAATCACCATCTCTCGCTCAACACACACACCTATCATTCGTTCCCCATTTTCATTTCTTCCAGGCACACCATGCATACCAACTACACCTTCAACTGCTACATTTCCCACTCTAGCATTCAGATCCCCCATCATTACCACATTCACATTCGCTCCAAAGCTTTGCAAACACTCATCAACATCATTCCAGAAAGACTCCTTCTCTTCTTCATCCCTTTCACTACCAGGCCCATATGCACTCACAAATACCCACAACTCACGTTCAAATTTCGCTTTCACCCACATCAGTCTCGATGACACCTCTTTCCATTCAATCACACACTGCTGTACTTCCGGGCTCACTAACAAGGCCACACCTTCTCTTGCCCTTCCTCTATCAACACCTGACAATCTTCCATTCACACTTCCAAAAGTAGACTCACCTTTCCCTTTCATCTCTGTTTCACTCAAAGCTAACACATCCAACTTTCTTCTCACAAACATTCTCCCAATCTCCTCCCTTTTAGCCTCAATTGTACTACAACCACGCACATTCATAGACCCAACCTTCAGGGTACGGGGATAACTCGATCCCCCATCCCTTTCTCTGGCCTGTCTCTTTTTAGGAACTAAAAAAAACCGAGGAGGGGGTCTCTAGTCCCCTCACCCTGCCCCTTTTAGTCGCCTTTTACGACACGCAGGGAATACGGTGGCGGAATTCTTCCTAACACAATCTGGCCGCAGTGTAGTAGCACCACCCCATAGTGCGGCCAGATTATGTCCCCCCCCCCGCCCTAAACTAAAAGTACATAAAATTAAGAAAAGGGGAACTTAATGTACTGTGTAAAATAAACAATATTTCCAATAAAATTACCTAAAGAACAGACAGTATTGCCTAGGGCATCCTTGCTGAGGGGTCTGGGCCGCTTGAAAACAACAACAAAAGACGAACGGAAAACGCAGCTCCACAGTTTTGCCAATAGCTTAATAGTACTACAGTCTATATATAGATTATGTTAAAGCCTTACATTGTGGTTGAGTCTATATATAGATTATGTTAAAGCCTTACAGGCGGTAGAGTCTATATATAGATTATGATAAAACCTTACATCATGCGATGTAAGTATATTTATGTTCCAGTCCTGTGGTCGGGTGCATCTATATAAAGACGTTTTTTTCTTTTAGGTGCTTCTCACCAACTACTGCCACAGGCTAAGGGTTAAATGTAAGAGTCGTGTTTGATTTCCCCACATATTTAGTACACTTTTGCTACTCCAGGTTAGCACAACTCCTTATATTAATCACGACTGGTACTTAGGCCAGATCTTGGTATTAATTCTTAAATCCGTTGTGCCAGCTAGGAGTTTGGCTCAGCCAAGATCCTGTTTATTATTATTATTATTATTATTATTTTAATGTTAAGGGGAGAAAAATTTACTTTCTCAGAGGCCAACAGTACAGTAATACAGCCTTCTTGAGCGTTTAGTCTCTGCTGTGTACTGTTGAGAAATTTTATAAATTCTCGACTCTAGAGAATTGGTGAAGTAAGCCAGCATAAAAGTGAAATCGCTACTTGATTTCACGAGTCGATTCTCTCGTGATAATCGACTCGGTAGTTATTCCTAGCATTCATAGCTACATTATCATTTTCCCCCTGACAACTGCCCTCCTTCAAAAGTTCAAACTTCTGTACCACCTGAGAATAATGAGGGGGCTCTTCACTCGACAACCCAACCAGTGGCAGCATCTAAGTCAGTGGGTGTTTGTGATGGTCTTTCTATGATTCCGGTCCGTGCCTCTTGTCCAGGTGTGGAGGGGTCTGGGTCTTTAGATTCTCAAAGAGCTGAGTCGCTTGCTCCCTCTGATCCGTCACCCAGCAGCCAACCTTTGGATGTTTCGGTTGGGGAGGGTTCGGTTGCCAACAAGGTGCCAGCTGGACCCCCACGTGGTTGTGCGGACGGGGTGAGTGGGTCTTCCAGGAAGGTCTCCGGGCTCATTCTGGCGATGAGCGGGACATGTCTCTGGGTAAGGGTCCTTCCACCCATGGAAACTCTAAATCTTCATTGTCCTCTCGGTTGATGAGGCAGAGCTTCACGCCTAGGAAGAAGGGCTTTTGCACCTTTCCCAACGATGTTGCAACATAGCCCTTGTGTTTCTCAGTTCATAATATTTCATACTAATCAGTATGCCTCAACCGGTAACATTCTGTCTTCAATGGAATTGTAGAGGTACCATGGCAAATTGGGAGGAATTACAGCTATTACTTTCTGCTCTGAGCCCACTATGTGTCTGTCTCCAGGAGACCATGATGGGGGATATACCGTTTCCTGCTAAAAGGGGGTATGAGGTCTTTCATGTATCTCCTCCTGGCGGTCACAGCGGTGGATATGCCATTTTATGCCGATCTGATATCCAATTTATTTCCTTTCCAGTCCAGTCTCATTTTCAAGTTTTAGCGGTACAGATGCACGTTGGGAGGTGCTATACCATCTGTTGTCTGTACCTTCCACTTTCCGCTCCCGTTATGCGTGCAGATCTGGAGACCCTTATTAGTCAACTTTCACCCCCTTTTCTACTCCTTGGTGACCTTAATGGCCGCCATCCTTTGTGGAGTGGCTCACTTTCAAATCCCCGGGGTGATCATCTTGCCTCTTTGGTTGGTATTTAGATTCGGTGGTCCTAAATGATGGGAGACTGACCCAATTTCATGTTCAGACTGGAACATATTCTATCACTGACCTAACCATTTCCTCTTCTGATTGTGCCCTTGATTTCTCTTGGGAGGATTTGGTTGATCTGCATGGTAGTGACCATTATCCTGTGTTGGTCCAGACTACTCGCTTTGTTCCTGCAGCCCATACGCCACGCTGGTGTCTGGATAGGGCTGATTGGTCTCTCTTTGAGGAACTGTGTGTATTTGCCTACAAGGTTACTAATTTTTCAACTATTGATGATGCTGAATGTTATTTTACTAAGACTCTTCTCCCAGCAGGGGTTCATTCCATCCCACGGACTTCTGGTGTTTTTTCCCGGCGACCTGTGCCATGGTGGAATGATAACTGCTCTACAGCGAGAGGAGCTTACAAAGCAGCTCCCCGTCGGTATTTTGCCAATCATAATGCTGTTTTTCTAAAAATCCAGTTTCGCAAAGCACTTGCTCACTATAGACGGGTCATGAAGGATTTTCGCTGCAACTCATGGAGGACGTATGTTTCTACAGTTATGTCCACTACTCCAATGCCAATGGTATGGAAAAAGGTGCGCAAGATTCCTGGTAGGTTCTCGCCCCCCTCCCCACCGGTGTTGCGACTTCAGGGCGATCTTGTGTCTGCACCAGATGCAGTAGCCTCTGCTTTTGCAGATCAGTTTTATATTGTTTCAAAAAAAGCTCATTCTAAACCGTCTGCTAGCTTTCATAGGCATCAGGAGAGGCTGGGTCTTGACTTTCACTCTTGTGGCGAAGAACCGTATAACTTAGATTTTAGTCTCAGTGAGCTACGTGCTGCCCTCTCAGAGTGTGCTGACCCTTCTCCCGGGCCTGACTAAATTCCATGTTATGCTTCGTCATCTACCGACTGATTCACTTCAGTTTGTATTGGATCTTTTTAACAGGGTTTGGGGCGAGGGCTCTATTCCCAAGATTTGGAAGTTGGGTGTTGTCCTCCCCATTCCCAAGCCTGGTAAGGACCATTCTCAGGTCTCAGACTATCGCCCATTTGCTTTAACATCATGCGTGTGCAAGCTATTAGAAAAGATTGTCAATATAAGGCTTGTGTGGTTTCTGGTTGTTTCT
This sequence comes from Birgus latro, assembly GCA_018397915.1. Taxonomy (NCBI): domain Eukaryota; kingdom Metazoa; phylum Arthropoda; class Malacostraca; order Decapoda; family Coenobitidae; genus Birgus; species Birgus latro. Next base: position 5,095 of record JAGKTI010036502.1, read on the forward strand.
TCTCTCCTTCGCAGAGTGGCTTCCATAAATTCCGATGTACTTCTGACAACCTTATCAGGCTCGAGGCATCGATCTGTGAAGCCTTTGTCTCCAAGCAACATCTTATCGCTGTGTTCTTTGATCTTGAGAAGGCTTACGACACTGCCTGGCGCCATGGCATACTTCAGCAACTTCATGCCTTTGGTTTACGCAGTCGGTTGCCATTGCTGCTTGAAGACTTCTTGATTGATCGTGTGTTTCGGGTCCGTGTGGGTTCTACCCTCTCTGCGCTGCTGTGCCAGGAGGAGGGTGTCCCACAGGGGAGCGTCTTAAGTGTCTCCCTGTTTGCAGTGGCCATCGGTGGTATCCTTGACACTGTTACTGCTGGGGTAACCTCATCTCTTTACGTGGATGACTTAGCTATATGGTTTTCTGGCTCCCACATGTTTGCTATTGAGCAGCGTATGCAGCTTGCCTTGGACAAGATTTCTGCCTGGGCACCTTCCAAGGTTTTTCGGTTTTCCCATTCCAAAACTGTTGCTATGCACTTTTGTAGGATGAGAGGGGTACACCCAGACCCTGATCTCCAGCTTTGTGACAGGAGACTCCGTTGTATGGCAGAAACGAAATTCTTGGGCCTGACATTTGACAGCCATTTGACTTGGGTTTCACACTTGGCAAATTTAAAGTATCATGTATGAAGGCTGTCAGTCTGTTAAGGGTTCTGTCCCATACCTCTTGGGGTGCTGATCGGAGGACACTCTTGCATCTGTTTCAGGCTTTTGTAACATCCAATCTGTCATATGACTGTGAGGTGTACTCCTCTGCCACAGAGTCCAGACTAAAAACTCTAGATGCTGTGTATCATGCTGGTGTTCTCCTTGCAACTGGCGCTTTTCAGTCATCTCCGATTCCCAGTTTGTTGGTGGAGGCTTGTGTGCCTCCCTTAGGTCTGCTGCATCTGTCTTTTGCAACGCGGTGCTGGCTCTGGACTCATCGCCTTCCAGACTCACTTGTCTGTTTGTGTGTGATGCTTGTTTTTTGTATTATCATAGGCACCCTCGCATGCCTTGTTCGTTTGTCTTTAGGGTTTGGGATAACATGGAGGAGTTTGGTTTGTCAGCAGTACCTCTCAGTCCGGTTCGGATCCCGAAGGTTGAGCCATGGATCTTGTCCAAGGTAACTTTCTGCAGATCTTTGGCGGGTTCAAAGGATTCTGTCGTTCCTCAGTTTCTTTTGCAGTTATTTTTAGAACATTCTTCTAGTCATGATGGTTCTGTGCCTGTGTATATAGATGGCTTTAAATCCGCCTCTGGTGTTGGTTTTGCAGTGGTATTTCCCAATTTTCGCCATGGAGGTAGTCATCAATTGGCTGCCTCAGTTTTAACTGCAGAGTTGTCAGCTATTGTTTTAGCCCTGAAGTTGGTGTTTGTTCACCAAGACAATCATTTTACTATTTTTAGCGACTCTCAAGGGACACTTATGGCCCTGGACTCTTTTAACTCCTCCCATCCTCTAGTTTTATCTATTTTGGAGTGGCTGTTCCTCATTCGTCGTCGGGGGAAGAGAGTGGATTTCTGCTGGGTTCCTGCACGTGTTGGTGTTGTGGGCAATGAGAGGGCAGATACATTAGCTAAAACTGCGGCTTCTCAACAGCCTCCATCCGACTACCCACTTCCTGCTTCTGATATAACCTCTTGCTTGCGGTCCAGAATTCATACGTGCTGGCAGAGACACTGGGATGGTGTTGCTCATAATAAACTAAAGGAAATCTTTCAGAGAGTGGTTGTGCTAAGGGTTCTTCCCTCCCTGCCAAGGCGTTTGGAGGTGGCTCTTGCTAGGCTTCGCATTGGTCACTCTCGGCTTACACATGGATTCCTCATGAGTGGTGAGACTCAACCGTACTGTGATGATTGCCTTGTTCCCCTTACTGTCCGACACTTGCTGGTCGAGTGTCCAAGTTTGGGGGACCTACGTCAGTGATTCCTCCATAGGCATAGAGGGAGAGATGGTGCCTACTGTCTCTCTTCAGTGCTTGGTGGAGCCTCTAGCAATTTTACTGATGTTTTTAGTTTTCTTCAGGAGGAAGGCCTCCTTCCACTTTTATAAGTAATTGTTATTTTATATTCTATTCTTTTATACTTTTCAATGTTTTATTCCTAGTAAGCTATTAACTTTATTTTGAGCATTCACTTTTTATTTGCTGCATCTTTTAGCTTGTTGTCCGGCGGCATATGACCCTGGCAGTTGTGCCGCCAGATTTTAATACAACCAGTCAATCAATCTTCCTGTCAAAATTGTCTCCTGAGCAAGTTCCGATAATGTAGAAATTGTTTCGCGATCATCGGAGACCATATGTTTATATAGTCATTAAAGAATCTATCTATCCATCTATTGTCAGACGCCTTACTCCCATAAGGGGTGGTCACAAACAAATCGCCTCCATGTCGCTCTTGTTACTGGTGTAGATACCCCAGTTGTGTAATATAATTAGGAGAGGGAGATGATACGTGTACAGATAAAAGGAGCCGCTGAAAAATCAGTTAATCCTTTCGTATCGTTTTCTGACAAGGTGGGTCGGACAAAGGGTCACTGTGTGTACACAGCGGTCAAAAAGGTCACACTGGAAATCGATTAGGAGATTATCACAAAGATCCTATTTCCCAGTTTAACTGCTCCTGTCCGTGGAAAGTAGAGAAAGCTTAAGAGGGGTGGAGCGTATTTTCAGAGTCACTGCCAATCAAAGTATGCCAAATCTTTCTCTGACTTTCTTGATGGCTTGTAATTGGCTATGGGTGAGCTGAGTGAGGCCTCATGGGTCGTACGAGGTACTAGTACTGTTTGAGTGGCTGGAGATTATTATTCTAAATGCCTAATGGCTAAATAACCGAAAGAGGCGGAGATACGACGTTTTATAAGCTTGATCTAGCAGAGAGAGCTCACTTTTAAAGTCATTTTTCAAAAGACACATTCATACGTCTTTGTATAGTCACGTACTTTGTCACATTTTATTACACTTTCCCTCATAGTTTCTCTTTTGCTTAATACATGACGTTAATTTCAAAAGACACTGTTTTGCACCATTAATAGTTTATTCACTACTCCATCTACACTTGTATAATTTATTCATTTCTCTCACCTATACTTGTGTGTGATTTATACTTGGTTTTTATCCGTCTCCAAGCGACTGGTGTTCGGTATCTGTGAGTATTTGTTTGTGTACCTATGCTCCACTGAGTTGTGATCTGGTTAGGTAAGAGTACCTAATTTATATTTGTATTACACAGAGCTATTTGTGCATTTTTCTCTTTGTAATCCGAACCCAGAATCAGTTTCCGGATGTGTGTGTTATAGTGTACAGTAAAGTTAAGTTAGTTTTCGTGTGAGCTTTACCTTATCCCTTTTGGTGATTAATTTAAGGGTTAAGAGCGCACCTTAATATACACGTCCGTAACAAATTTGGCGACCTATTACCAGGATAGCTCTGTGGTAATAACTTTGGTCTCCATAACAATTTGGTGACCTTTTCCAGGATTGCTCTGTTACATATTAATAACCTTGGCAATACACAGTGCTTACTTTAATATGATCAGTGATATTAATGTGAAAGCCTTTCTTGATTCTAAGCCTACACCAACCAACGTGAAAACTCTTAAGAAGCACGAGCTTAAATTGCTTGCCCAGGCCTTAAATGTGACAATTCCTGCCTCCATTAATAAGACTAGCTTGCTTGATTTAGTGCTGGAAATCATGTTTGCACAAAGTGAGTCCTCCATAGCTAGTCATAAGCCAGTTGATACTGCACAAGTCATTGACCCCGAGTCTTCATCATCGAAGACACCAGGACCCAGTGTTGTTTCTGTTCATGAGTCTAGTGGCCAAATACAACTTGAGATAGCCAGACTTAAGCTGAGGGAATTTGAAATACAAGCCCAGATGAGACAAAAGGAAATGGATCATGAATTCAGAATGATGCAAGCTGATAGTTTACCTAGAGCTAATAGATCATCTGGTAGTAGTTTATCTTTTGATGTTGCCAAGAACTTTAAGCTGGTCCCTCCCTTTAACGAGCAAGACGTCACTAAGTACTTTCATATGTTTGAAAAGGTGGCAGGTCGTCTCTCATGACCAAAAGACTCTTGGACAGTACTGTTGCAGAGTGTTTTGAAAGGAAAGGCTCAAGAGGTCTATATTTCTTTATCAGTGGAGCAAAGTGCTAACTATGATTGTCTAAAAGAGGCCATTCTAAAATCATACGAACTCGTGCCAGGGGCATATAGGCTTTAGTTTAGACCCACTTTTAAACAGAAAGATCGGACTCATGTGGAGTATGTTAGAATACTTACAGATTTATGTGACAATTGGTTACGTGCTAAGAACGTTAATTCTTTCCCCAAATTAAGGGAGTTAATGATCTTGGAGTTTTTCACTGATAAAATAGACAGGGATATTGCAACACACTTGGTGGATAAGCAGGTAGATGCCCTAGATGAGGCTGCCTTAGTTGCTGATAATTATAGTATAATTCATAAGCATGAACGTAAGCCTCTCATTTGTTAAGGGTAGGAGAGTGAACCAACCAGTTTTTGTGAACCCTTCTTCTGGTAAAGGCAAGTTGATGTTAAGTGACGCTAGTGGAAATGTTGCAACCCCACAGCATGTTAGTTCCACGAAAGTGAGTGAGGACAGTGTTGCCAGAGGGTTAAGAAAAGGTGTCAGATTTTGCCAGTATTGCCAGAAAATGGGGCACTAGGAGGATTGGTGCTGGAAGAAACGAGGGAAAAGTTTTAATGTGAAACCTATTACTTTGGTAAACTCTTGGAAAGCTTTTAACACCAACAGTGATCAGCTTTCCACAGTTATTGTTAGCGGTAGTCAGACACCACCCCAGCAAGTGCAAATTGTTGATAAAGCCAGATTGGAGCTGTCAGTTATTGATAGACAGACTTCTGTAGAGCCATTGTTAGACACTAGTAAGACTGGAGCAGTGCAGCCGTCAGGTTCAAGTGAGAGTGGTAATAAGACTCCATCAGAGTGTCCTCCCCCAAGTAGTACACGAAGTGGCTCCTCCACAAATAATTTTTTTGCTAACTTTATCTCTAAAGGGTTAGTTTCACTTGATGGAAAAGGTGGTAAGGAAGTCACTATACTTAGAGACACAGGAGCTTCTCAGTCACTAATGTTGAAGGGGATTGTTGATGTAGCTGACCCTAATGAATGTGTCTTGTTGCAGGGTCTAGCTGAGTTTGTATCTGTTCCCCTAGTTGAGGTGAAGCTCCAGTCAGAGTTAGTTACTGGTTCAGTGAGTGTGGGTGTTGTTGACCAACTTCCTGTACAAGGAGTCACTTTCCTTTTGGGCAATGACTTGGCGGGTAGGACAGGTAAGTGCTGTTCCCTGTGTGTCAAAAACTCCCCTGAGTGAGGATAGGACAACAGAGTTGGATTCTATTGTATTTCCCGCGTGTGCTGTAACCAGAGCTATGACGGCAAAGGCCAGCCGTGCTAATGTTGATAGTCATGGCACTGGCAATGCCGATGATGTTATTGGGCTTGGTGATACCTTTTTCGCCCAGTTGAATGACTCTGAGATTGATGATTCTCCTCACATTGATGTAAATGCAAGATTAGTTGATGTGCATAGATCTGATCCAGAGATTGCCACTTTAGTTGATTCCGCAGTTAGGGAAACTGAATGTGAGTCTGAATTGAGAGAATGTTATTATTAACTGCCAAACAACGTGTTAATGAGAAGGTGGAGATCTCCTAGTGTTGCTCATGATAAAAAGTGGGAGACGGTACACCAGGTGGTAGTTCAAAGGCCCTATAGGCAAAGAATTATGTCCATTGCTCATGACTCTTCTTTAGCAGGTCACTTGGGGGTGAGGAAGACACTCTCCCGCATCTGGCAGGCAGCATTTTTATTGGCCTGGAATCCGTCGAGATGTCGCACGGTTCTGTAGGTCATGTCACACGTGTCAGCTAGTCG
>JAGKTI010036503.1:0-11057 GCA_018397915.1 Birgus latro
AGTTACTCTAAGGGTCTTCCATTATACACAATTTTCCAACCATGATTTTAAGGGGTAGGGTCAGCTCCCTCACCAAATATAAAATTCTCAGAAATACTGAAAGGAGGGCAAATATGGCCTTGCTATCAAACCTTAGTACATGTTGTACAATGGACTCTCACCTGTAATTCAATACAGTATTAGGTAAGTGTCACCCTCCCAGTGATTTTTATCTGGGTCAGCTCCCCTCCCCCACAAAAGAAAAATCACAAATACAGGAAAGTGAGCATGTGGCTTTCAGTGAACCTGTCAGGTCAGTTCATCTGGTTCATTGATAATGTCATACACTGTATAAAATTTTCACCATTAGTTTTTGGGCAAGTTAGCAGTAAATCTAGTCTTGCTGGTGCATCACCACCTCTAAATCTTGTCTCTTCTTTGACCCACTGAGTCATTACATTATTCTTTGGTATATTTAACAGTATACTGTACTGCCCCAAGAATCTTCACTACCTCTTGAGTCCCACTCCTTCCAGTTCACCTCTTTACAATTAAAGTCACCCATTAGAATTACAGTATATTGCTGCTTTTCTCAATCACTTTCTGTTGGTATCTAACCACATCTGACAACATCTGGTATTCAACCTCATTCCATGCCCACGTCTTAGGGGGGACATATGCTGCTGCGATGTCTCTCCTGCCTTTCCCTCTGGTTTCTAGTTTCATATTTAACACTTCTGCCCTATCTTCTCCCAGTTCCACATTATCCACATTTATGTTGTTCTTCACTGCTATCATCACTCCTCCACCCACTTTTTATTTTCTATCTCTTCTCCACAGTTTGTATTTACGATCTCCCACTTGGATATCAATATCCTTTCTTAACTTGGTCTCTATAAAGCACATAATACGGTATCTGGCTCTTTTACCCCCAAGAAATCATCGATTTCTAGCCTCACCGAGGTAAAGCCATCTACGTTAGCAAATGCCACTTTCAATCTATTTATGCTGTTTTTTATTCCACCCTCCCCTTTTCTCTCCATCAGTACCACTTCCTCAATATAAATGCAACCATTTTTCTATTACAGTATGCCTTCAAATTATGATAAGGCTGTTAAAAATAAATAAATAAATAAATAACAATTTACCATACATCGAGTCAATTATGATGTGAGTTCAGCTGGGATAATTTTTGGCCAAGGGTTACCCACCCAACAGAGTTTAAAAACAAGTTTCCATCTCATCCAAACTGATAATTACTGTATTTCACTTCACTGCACCTTACTTGATGCTTACCACCAAAATTATGTCTACAAACACCTTTCCAACTCACCTAAACTGCTAGCCATTTCACTTCACTTGCTGCTTGAACTCCAACACCAAATCACTGTTCCATCACTGACACAAACACACACGATAATGAAGAGTTCAAAGGCCATCCTGGAACAAAAAAAAATGACTGTAGCCTTGCATGCGGGTGATCATATAGGCAAAAATAGCAATCATATATCTACCAGTGAGGCTCCTTGCAATATTACAATGATCATATTTGAGAAAATTATATTGTATAATGAAAAACAGCTTTAACTTTTATGACATCATTTAAGTGATTCACCACATGCCAGTTCAGGATATAACAAGGGTCACTGTATTTGACCATGAAGTGGCCCAGAAGTAACTAAATATGAAAGAGAAGGAGAATTTTTTTACTTTACTGCTAAAAAAAAATTGCAAAAAAAAATTACAACAGCAACAAGATTTCCCTAACAATGCATAATATATAGTAAAAGGAATCTACAAACTTCACTGTACTTACACCTTATTATTAGTTACTATCTGTCACCCAAGTCTCCACAGCCTTCTCTCTCTCTTTTTTTAATGCAAGGAAAAAGGAACCAAAGGCCTGGAGCCTGCAAATTGTTCCCTCTAAGAAAAAAACAAAAAACAAGGTAACACAGCCAAATTCATGATCTGTTCACTTCAAGATGCCTAGACACACTGTGTTTGAAAGACTGGAGATCATAGTATGAAAACAGACAGGAGGAGACAGTTCCAGAGTGACTGGTTCATACATGAAGAAATGAGAGTAACAGTTAACTCTTGCATTAGAAGGTTGGACAGAAAAGGGATGAGAGTTTGTTACTAGACGCGTGCAACGGTACATCCCCACCGTAGTGGTGGAGGGATGCAAGCAGACAGTTCAGAGGAGCAGTAACCATTGAAGCAGCAACAGAAAAGAGATAGAGATGCAACAGTGCAGTGATGAAAAAGAGGTTGAAAGTAGCCAGTAGGAGGAGGAGAGTTAATGAGATGAAAAGCCTTTAACTCCACCCTTTTGAGATGTGCTGTATGTGAGGAGCCTCCCCACACATGACAGCTGTACTCTACAGAGGGGCGAATAATATCCCGAGTAAAAAGTCAACAACTGTGCAAGGGTAAAAAGGGCATGCAGCTTGGCAAACCAAATCTCTTGGAACCATATTTTACACGAGAGATAATATGATCTTTCCAAGATAAATCCCAAGAGAATGAAACCTCAACTATGTTTAAAGATGATGCGGGACTGAGCTGGATATTGTTAAAAATTGGAGGAATCTCCTGCAGAAGATTCTGTTGGGTTGAGGGATGTAAGAACTGAGTTTTTGATGCATTAAAAACAAGATTATTTTTACCCAAATCAGAGATATGAGCCAGGTCAGACATTAGGTTTGCTTCATCCCTTGTTTGAAGTAGTAGCAGCAGCTGTTTCCTACGTGGTCTGGCCAAACAGCTGCGAGTCTCTAAGGAAGGCCATGGCCAAAACCGGGCTTTCCCACAGAGCTCTCAAGGGGTGTACGTTTTGTTGTTGGCGCAGGCGACTGTATGCAATGCAGTCTTCCGTAATGTGCTTAATAGTATGGGGTGCTGTGTTACATCCTGCACAGGCATCAGCAATGGAGTCATCCAGCCTTTTCTGATAACTCAAGAGGGTTGGATGATGCCAACATCTCAGCCTGGCCAGGTGAACCCTGTCCTCACGAGGGAGGTAAGATTCAGAAGGGTGGATATCAGGAGGCCAAGCACGCAGCTCTGTGTTGACTCTCAGTGACTGAATGGAGTGGCAAGTGATTTGAGTATGAATATGCTTCTGGAAGCTGGACTGAGGTGAGCAAGGGGGGGAGAGATGTCAGTATTTGTGTATGATATCGTGTGCTGGGTGCTGTTTTGATGTTCCATGGTGTGTGTGGAAATGCTGCCATGTAGTGAAGTGGATGGTGTGGGTTTGTGGAGGCTGTGGCAAGAATTTGTGTGCCTCTTATGTCTGAATGATCCTTGACTTTGAGGATTTTGGTTTCTTGGTGTAGGTGGTCTGAAGGTGTAGTAGCTGTGCAGCCTTTGATTATTTTTAAAGTCTTGTTCTGTATGGTCTGTAGGGTGTTGTAGTGTTTCTTAGTGAGGTTAGAAGCCCATGCCAGGCTTGCATAATTCATCACTGAATGTATATATTGTTTGTATACTGTGGTGGTGGTTTCTTTGTTGTGTCCAAATGTTGTATGGGCAAGTGACCCTAGGACGCTGAGTATTTGTATTAATTTATTTATAATGTTTGTGATGTGTTGTTTAAATGACATTGATATACTGTATGTTACACCAAGGATTGTGTGTGTGTGGGGGGGGGTGTTGTTTATGGTGAGGTCTGGAATGTGACTATGTTCTGCTGTCCAGTTTGTGAGAAGGGTCACTGTAGATTTGCTTGGGCTATTGTGAGTCTCTTTGTGGTGAACCATTTGTGTAGTGTGTTTAGGTATGGTTGGAGGATGTGCACAGCTGTGTTTGCATTTTGGTGTCTACATGTAAGTGTTATGTCGTCTGCATAGGAAGCTATGAGCATTTGTGATGTGTGGGGTCTGGGTATGTTGTGTATGTATAGATTAATGAGTGTAGGGGACAAAACAGATCCTTGAGGGATGCTGTTTGTGAAGTTTCTAATGTTCAATGACTGACCAGCAAATGTTACATGTGCACATCTGCCTGCTAAATAGTTTGCCAGCCATCTTTTTGTGTTACTGTGCATGTTTATGATGAATATTTTGTTTGTGAGGTTGTGGCTGACGATGGCATCAACACCTTTACAAATGTCTTGTGTGACTAGGAGTGTTCTGTGTGGTGGTCTAGCTATTTCTTCAAGTACCTGCTGAGATGGACAATGCGGGAAGTGAATGGGGAAGTGAAGGGCGGAGAATGTGAGTGGACAGCGTTAGATGTAATGCTTAGAAGGTCGCTGATGAATAAAACGAAGAGAGTTGGTGATAGGACTGAGCCCTGAGGAACACTATTATTGATAGCTCTAGGAGAAGAGAGGTGGCTGTCTACAACAGCAGTTTTACAATGACCAGAAAGGAGGCTAGAGATGAAGGCAAAGACAGAAGGATAGAAACCATAAGAGGGCAGTTTGGAAATTAAAGATTTATGCCAGATTTGATCAACAGCCTCTGAGATGTCAAATGCAATGGCAAAGCTTTTGCCAAAGTTCCGAAAGAAGGATGACCAGGAGTCTGGAGGCACGTGAAGTGTCCCTGGCAGAACCCACACAGACAATCAGAAAGAAGGTTATGATAGGAAAGATGCTTTAAAATATTTTTGCTAAGAACAGACAGGATATTAAGACAATTGGGCAATAGTCTGAGGGCTGAGAATGGTCGCCCTTCTTTGGGACAGGCTAAATGAGAGCAAACTTCCAGATGCACATTGACAGACAAAGGCAAAAGAGTTTACCTAGGCAGGGTGTAAGCACAGAAGCACAGTTCTTGAGGACAACAGGAGGGACCCCATCAGGTCCATATGTCATGATAGTTTTGAGGCCAGTGATGGCAGAAAACACAACAAATGAAGAAATTTTAATGTTAGCCATGAGGAAGTCAGAAGGGGGAAGTGATGGAAGTTCTGCTTTATCATTTAGATGGAGAGCCATCAGAGTGGAAAAGAGGAGGGAAGGATGATGAGGTAAAGGTGTTAAAAGGTTTTTGACAAGATGCCAGAAGGAGGGGGAAGAATCTCAGTAGGCGAGTTCAGGGCATTTAGTACAAATGAAATTATTTTTAGCAGGGTGAAGAACAGACTTGGCACGATTCCAGGCAGAAACATAAAAGAGATGGGATTCAGGGGTGGGTTGGCTCGGTACCTTCTGTAGGCCTTCTCCATCTTGTGGACAGCATTAGAACAAGCATGATTAAACCAAGGTTTATTTCCATTAGTCATAGGATATGAGAAACGAATCTTTGCTTCCATGCCCGAGAGAATAACCTCCATAATGAACAAGGCACACTCAGATGGCTCTTGGTGGAAGCAATGACCATTCTATGGAAAATCAAAGAAGTTCTGTCTCAGCAACCAGCTGTTCTCTCCTGAATGGCATTATATGAACAATAAGTGAGAGAGGGCAGTGTTTGGAAACTCCCTGTACTGTTGTTTGCAGATTATACTGTGTTGTTAAGTGAAGACGAAGGGGAGCTGCAAGGCTTGGTGGATGAGTTTGGGAGAGTAGGTATGAAATGGAATCTAAAGGTGAATATAGGGAAGAGTAAAGTGATGGTCTTCAAGAGAAGCGGAGCCAGCGAATGTACAGTGAGGATGGATGTGGAGGAAATGGAAAATATTTAAGTACAGTACTTGGGTAGTATGATGAGTAAGGATGGAAGTTCAGAGGGTGAAGTGCTTGAAAGGGTACAACAAGGAAGAAAAGTTGCCTGCTCCTTGAAAGATGTGATAAGAAACAGGGAAGTGAGCATGGAAGTGAAAAAGCTACTACATTACAGTATTGTGATACCAACTCTAACGTATGGAAGTGAAGCTTGGACCTTGTTGGAAAGACAGAAATTGAGAGTGACAGAGGTGGAAATGAGTTATCTGAGAGGAGCATGTGAAGTCACATGGAGAGACAGACTGACAAATGAGGAAGTGAAGGAGCACTGTGGTAAGGATGTGGAAGTGATAGGAAGCATTAAGAGAAACACACTGAGCTGATTTGGCCATGAGGAGAGGATGGAGAGTGAGAGACTGACGAGGAGAGTGTATGTGAGTGAGGTGGAGGGGGGGAAATGGAGGGGGAGGCCAAGGATGAGATGGAGAGATGGAGTGGAGAGGTATATGAGAGAGGGTGGTGTAAGCTGGGAGCAGGACAATGAAATGGTAGGGGACAGGGTGACATGGAGGCGATTTGTTTGTGGCCACCCCTTACGGGATTAAAGCGTCTGGCAATAGACAGAAATCTCAACCACATCTCAGATGCAGCCAAAGCTTTATTATGGGCTACATCTGGTTGGATCATCTTAACCCATCAAACAACCAAGCATCCACTGGCTGGTTATTACTGCACCCAGCTAATTATTTTCTTGGTTATTGGAAACCATTTGGCTTGTCACTAGCATCATGTGTTGTTTATTACTGTACCAAGCTTTCATTTTCTTGGTTAGCTACAGGAAACCATTTGACTTGTCACTCAGTTGCGAGTCACCTAAAGGTAGCACTACATCAAGTGAATGTACGGTGAAATGCAGCTTCAGTTCTGGTCCCTTTCCACAGTGCAACTGCCATGACCAAGTTATGTACAGTGCATACGGTATGCTAAACATAATTCTGAGCAAATCCAGGTGTACCACAACAAGGTTTTCATTGTAACCAACTGAACTGATGGCAAACTCTCTGTTCTGACTATGTTAAAAAAAAAACTTCTATTCTTTAGGCAAATGAAGGCTCCAATTACAGTCAGGTCCCACTATTTGCAGGAGTTATGTACCTGAACACCCCCATGAATGACGAATTCCACGAATAGGCCAAACCTACCAGAGAAGTCAGTGATTTCAATGTTTTACCTATACCTGTTACCTACAAACCCACTATGATATCTGTAAATGCATTTTATGGCACATTAATACTTAAAAAAAAAAAGAAAAAAAGTACAGGATGATACACAAGCCCTTCTGGGTATAGTGTACTGTGCTCACCATGCAATGAGGACAATAAGAGTTTGCCGTGTGCTGAACAGCACATACCTAGATGGGGTAACTGCACAGTTTAACTGTATAGCACAGTACTTCTCACAGAAAACATGCAAAAAAATCACTAATGAACCACTAGGAACAGCTGATGCAGTGAGAAAAGCAGGAAATATACTTCAATAATTTCCCAGAAAAATTCTCAAATATCTGAACCCACACACAGCTGGGGCTGACTGTAGCTTAATCCCAAAATTTCCTGGCTGTTTCAATACGGAGCATGCACTAGTGCCCTGATCATGTCTCTCACAAATGATTTTTGGAAAGATGTGTTTCACTCTCATATACTTCAGTGACTTCAGCAAAGCCACCCCATACCACACAACACACTATACCACTTTGTCACACTACACCACTCAAACATCACACTACACTAAGGGTACTAACTGTAGGGCCCTAAATATCCTGCATCTAGCATGTTTGTACTTATTACTTAAATTCAGTTTTAGACTGAAAGCTAAAAGCATTTACTCTTGCTTACACAAATAAGGCATGAATATATATAAAAAGAATTCAGTAAACATCATATATTTTCTAGGAAGAGAAAGTCTTAATGTGTGTCCCAAGTTACTCCATCATTGAGTTGACTTAGGAGAGGTATGGAGTCATTCCAGACAGCACAATGATTCCAACTCCTTTGCACTGTTGATCATGATAAGACATCATGGAGGGGAATCTGAACATTAATGAACGCAAAAAAATAGCAAAATACTCTACAACAGACCAAAATACCCAACTGCATATGCCTGTACCGGAATAGTAAAATATGAAATGTATTACTGGCACATGAAAACAGTGACAAAATAGAAACTCCAGTATCCAGCACTTACAGTGAATCACAAGTAGCCCTATTGGATAGTGGAGCTTTCTGGTCAATACACACTACTCCCATAAGACACACAACACACCCTACAATAGTTTACAATCCCTCCTGATTGTACAATACGTAGGTGAACAAGAAACAGCACGCAGAGACTGCAACACCAGTGACCACCAACTGGTCTATGGGCCAAATATTTGACTTTCCCCAGTGAACTTGACCTTCAACAGGTTCCTCTGATAAACAAATTAATTCTTGCTATACCCTTAACCCTTCCACCAACTTCAGTTCAAATCAGATCATAACTGTTTCAGCTTACTTTATCCAGCTACCTTGACTTTTGTTCTTTACCTGTGACCTTGACCTTAGACTGATTGTTCTCAAAACTGAATCTCTCTATCCTTTTTTAAACCTTCATGCTTCTACAAGGTTTAGTCTACTGTACATCAGACAAAAATTGCTTGAGTTGACACTCCCATGTGACCTGAACCTTTGATTAACTGTTCTAAAAAAAACAACAGGTACCCTCTTGGGTGTGTCTCAACTCATTCACTAAGTGTCATCCATATTGGATCAGAATTGCTTATTTTGTTCACACATGGACACACAGGTTGAACTTTGACATTGCCCTCTGACTGAGTGTTCTCAAAATTGAATAGCCTAGCTACCTTAATTCTTGCCTGACCCTTAACACTTCCAGCAAGTTTGGTTCCAGTCATATCGAAACTTTAAGATGACTTCGTCTTGTGACCTTGACCTTTGACTAACTCAAAAACAACAGGTATACTCCTTTAGCTATTGACTCTCAACCCTTCCAATAAATCTGGATAAAACCACATCAAACTGTTGCAATTATTGTGTGAAAACAAACACACACACACACACACAGATCAAATTGAATCATCAACAAGAAATAAATACGGATCATGATTTTATGGTGTTTTCTTCTCACTTCCTATTTTCCATTTCCTGTTTTTTATCTGTAGCTACAATATCTTGGCCCCATCAGTCAAGCCACAGAGTTGTAAACAACATTAATGTCAGAACATATCATATTTTCCAGAATGATTCATACTTAACACTCCAGTCTTCGCAAATATGATTGAGGCCCTGATAGGCTATACATATTTATGAGCTAAGTAACCTTGCTGTGTACCTGTGAACTGCATATCTGGTTCCCTTCAATCCATTTTACAGTAACAAGTCACTGTATTAACTACATCTCTAGCATGACCTCCACTCTCCCACTAAAAATTATATATTACCCAAATTTTTCCTAATGATTATTTATGCTTTCTAAAAAAATACACTACATACCATGCAGATGCAAGTAGACATAAAACAGTGATTTACCACATATAAAAGAGACTTAACCTCATTAGTATGATGACATTATTGTTAGTATTGTGATACCAACCCTAACATATAGAAGTGAAGTTTGGATCTTGTTGGAAGGGCACAAGTCAAGAGTGAGAGCAGTGGAAATGAGTTATCTGAGAGGGGCCTGTGGAGTTATATGGAGAGACACACTAACAAATGAGGATGTGAAGGAGCATTGTAGTGTGGATGTGGATGTGACAGAAAGCATTAGGAGAAGTATGCTGAGGTGGTTTGGCCATGTGGAAAAGATGGTGAGCAAGACGCTAATGAGGAGAGTTTATGTGGGTGAGGTGGAGAGGGAGAGGGAGGCGGAGGCCGAGGATGAGATGGAGGGATGGAGCAGAGAGGTACCGGTATATGAGAGAGGGGTGTGTGAGCTAGGAGCAGGACGGTGAAATGGCACTGGACAGGGCAACATGGAGACCAGTTTGTGACCACCCCTTACGGGATTGAGGTGTCTGGCTATAGACAGTTAGATAACTAGTGTGATGAAAACTTTCTTTGCTATCACGCACTCCTCAAATTATCTTAACGTATTCAATGACTGCAGTATGGAAGAAATTGATTAATGCAATAACTAATCTCACAAGTTAAAAAAAAGTAGCAAGTATAAACCAAAAAAATGCATTCTAGTAGTGAATGGATTAAAGCTGCATCACAGTTAGGTAATGTGTTAACTAAACCTCCAGCCTGACAGCCACCTTCCCACTACTACTGTACACTATGATCAGTTCAACAGGATACCTCTCCACAGTGGCACCACCCCCCAGGGGATCTCCTGGGAACCAAACCATCCCAACTATCCCTGCTTGGTGGAGTGTGGTGCCCTAGCACTGCTGCTCTTGCAGGGCACCTCATCCACCAGGAATGCCGTGGTAAGGGTGTCGATTTCCTCTAATCTCACTGAAGATCTGGTAAGGGCAATTGGTTTCCCCTATTGCTCCAGTATTTCACCTCAGTGACACCATAAATTTGCTACCATTATTTTCTTATGACACATCAGTACCCTAACACACAGAGGTAATACAGACACAAGACAGTGATACCGGTATTCAAGAGATTTCAAGGAACAATTGGCCTAACTGGTGTCATAAAATGACATAATCATGCAACAGGTCTGAAATATCACTGGGTTTTCTGCCTATATCAACCTCTTGACTGTGTAGAAAGTGCTATGTAGACCCGAGAAATGATTCACAATTGGGTTGGCCATATACTGTATCTGCAAAAAGTATATTTCAGGGACCTACTATACTTGAATATTCCTTTTTATTCTCTCTCTCTCTCTCTCTCTCTCCCTCTCTCATTCATTTTCAAGCTAGATGAAGGTAAAGTTTAATGACAACATATGAAAGATCAGATAGAATTTTGCAAAAATTAAACCAAAATATACAGTACACTCAAAGCAACTTAATCCCATCCTTAGAATCCTATCAATATCAAAATAATTTTTAACATCTATAGGCCTACCAGTTTTTCCTACTCTGTTCAAGTTAAATAATAGTGTAATTTGGAACAGGTACTCAAACGCTTTAATACCATGACATCTGTTTTACTGTTGCCATCTTCAGAAAATTTTTGTTGCCATCTTCAGACAATTTTATTGACCTCAAGACAGACTTTTCAAACTGAAGGAAGCAGATCATTAACCCCTTCATTACAAAGGTCTCACTTAATCAAAATGCAGCATTATAACAGCATGGCAGCTACAAGGATAATTCAGAAAACTCATTCTACTAATAACAGGAATTTTTCTTCTTATTTTCTCATATTTTTAAAAATGCTGTACAGGTAGCTACTGTATTTTTGCATCATGAACTATTCTGGGTGGATGAACATTCCCA
>JAGKTI010036504.1:0-11057 GCA_018397915.1 Birgus latro
AAATGCACTATATTGTTTTTTGTCATAACTAATTTATTTATACAGTATATGCTTCTTTAATTTAGTGTTGAAAGGACAAGTAATAGGTATTGTCTTGGCAATTTTGGGGGGTGATAATTCGGTAATTTAGCAATTTTGGGGGGTGAAAATTCGGTAAGCTGGAAAATTCGGTAATTTGAACCAGGGTAGAGCCCCATATAGTTCGGCTTATCAAGGGTTTACTGTAGTACTGCATCATCAGCATGTAATAAATTTGTGATACTCTATCCATCACCGTTCTTTATTACCGCCATCCCTCTCTCCATTAATCGTGTTCTTAATTTCCCATCATCCCGTCCATTATATATATATATATATAATGGATCTTCACTCATGCAGCTCCTAGACAGTTCACATTCAGATTAGCGATTGATAATAAATAATGAGTTAATGGAGAATGTGTATTATTTTCCACCTTGAATGGGATCATGAACATAAGAAGAGAGGATAACTGCAGTAGGCTGGTTGGCCCATGCTAGGCAGCTCCTAGAAGAGTAACTGAACTACTAGGATGAGATAAGTACAGGAAAGAAGAAGGCTCCCCCCTGCCCTCCAAACCCTCCAGCCGAAGCGGGCAGGAAAAAGTCAGAACACTACGCAGCATTGAAAAACGCGTGGACATTTTATAGGAAAGTGTGAAAGGAGATTAGAGACTATCATAGTGTAACCTGAAAAGGAAAAAGTATGAATTAGTATTGGTTATAAGATTGTTTTTTTTCTATACCCACCCCTTATGCTTATCTAGCCTATGCTTGAAACTCACAATGGAAGGGGGAGCAACTACTTTACTAGGAAGCTTATTCCATTCATCTACTACTCTATTACCAAACCAATTTCTACCTATTTCCTTAATGAAATGGAATTTTTCAAGTTTGAAACCATTGCTTCTAGTTCTATCCTGTATGCTCACTTTAAGTTCGTTGCTAATATCTCCCTTGTTCATACGCTTCATCCACTTAAACGCCTCAATTAAGTCTCCCCTTACTCTACGTCTCTAGTGAGCACAGATTTAGTCTTTTCAGTCTGTCTTCGTATGACAGGTTTCGAACATCATGTATCATTTTTGTCATTCTTCTCTGTACATTTTCTAATGAGTTAATATCCATTCTATAGTAAGGACACCAAAATTGTACTGCATAGTTTAAATGTGGCCTTACTAATGCTAGATAAAGTTGCAGCATTACTTTTGATGACCTATTGCTCACGGTTCTCGAAATAAATCCTAGGACCCTAATGAGTAGTCATTACTTTGGGAAAGTGTAATGGTAGCTGCATAATAGTATCAATAATTTGATCTCCATACTGACATGAATAATAAGCTTGGATTCTGTTGGAAAGACAGGTAATGAAATGATAGGTGTCAAAGTGAGTTACTTGAGCATGTGGTTACATGAAGATAAAAACGATGTGAAGGAGCATTTGTGGTGATACAGATGTACTGAAAAGAAAGTACCTTGAGATGCCACCCCTTACAGGATTTAGGTGTTTGTCAACAGATAGCTAGATAAAGATGGTTAGACCATGTGGAGGGATTGGAGTATGAGAGTGTGAATGAGGTACTGGAGAAAGGAGAAGAGGGAGACTTGGGATGTAGAGAGAGAGAGAGGGGGGAGAATGATTTGGAGAGGGCAGCATGAAGGCAGATGGCAATTACATGTTTTTCTGGCTGCCACTTTTGAGGTAAAAGTCTGTCAATGGGCACGTTGGTAGACAAGCACCAAGCTCATGGGGAGTCAGTGGCCAGCCGGTTTCACCTTAGGCACCAGAAGGAAGGAAAAAAGGGGGGCATGGGCTTTTTGTGAAAGACTGAGATAGTAGGAGAGGATTACGATTGGTGACATGCACAGACAGTTTGTGGGGCAGTGGCTAAGAAAAAGGCACCAGCCCCTTGATTCCCCCCATCCCCCCGAGGCGAAGGTGCACTTGGCAGATTGGTGATGATTGGCTGATTGCTTGATGTTCGAATAACACCGTTGTATTGCAGATAATTACTTGGTTTCGATTCACGTTACCAGTAATTATTTGAAATATAACGTATTCGGGCATGTTGGATTCAGGCAATCATCACCATTCTGTCAAATGCATCTTCGCCTCGACTACTTGACGACGATGTCGCCTTGTGACTGGCAGGGCAAATGGAAAAAGAGGCTCGAGCCCCGTTGAGTATCTTGTACACGCCTCTGGTGAATTTACGGTGTCGTTAAGGCAGCGGTTCAAATGCACGAAGCTGAAAAGTTGCAAAGCTAACTGACCACATTTTAACTCTTCCTCGAGCTCCACACTTTGCAGGGGGGGGGGGGCTCAGTTTCTCACTACATTACGTGGTAAGTAGTTGTGCGATAGTTTACTAAGTTAATGCAAGTATGGGTGATAGTACGGTAACAGAGTCGAGTGGATTTTAGGCGATCATACGATCTTGATAACGAGATTCTGCGCTGCAGAGCCTGCGAAGTAGATCTTGTCGTACTGTCAAACTAGATACGGTGCTTTAATGATTTGAAAATAGCTTGCGTTAATTTTCATGAAGAAAAATATCAATAATGACTTACTTTTTTCTTGACATAATAAACAGATCGATGTCAACAATTTAGACAATTCAACAGTTGAGAAGTTGTAAACACGGTGGTGATGTCGTAGCCACCTTGCTTTATGTAAGTACCTCCAGCTGCCCTCACTGAGATGACATTGGAAAATGTAGCCAACTGAATATGAAACGAAACTTGAAGTATCGTATAATCTTAGTGAACAGAGGTATGAACTGTGTACACGTAGTGGTGTGAAGTGCCAGCCCTGCCAACCAGGGCAATGAGGTGCTCGACGTATTTATTATAGCATTTATCGTGACCATTAAGCCTGCAGAATGGAGCAGGAAGACGAAAATATCTCGCTGCTGCTGAACATGGGGTTTCCTGACGTGCGGGCCATCAAGAGAGCCCTGAAGCTAAGTAATGGCGACGTGAACGAGGCTGTGACCTTCCTGACTGAGCAGCCACTGCCGTCCTACACCACCGTGGACGACCTCAGGGATGTGGAGATGGCAGACCCTCGCCCTCCTGGATATGATGAGGTGAGTGAATTGGATAAATTTGCAGTTTTGGACAAAGTTGTATATATGTTTGGACCAGCAAAACCACAGGGATGTTTATTTGGCAGGGTAAATATGATCAAAAGTGACACGGATTTGAGCTGTTTTCTCATAGATCTATGTTCTCAAGGAAAATTACTATATTGGTACTAGATGTATCTCGGGTAATTTAACATCTGATTTTCAATGAAAAAATAATGGAGAACAAATGCAATATACCTGTCTATCAATCTATCTATAGCTCAATGCCCTAATCCCGCAAAGGGTGGCCGCAGACAAAACGCTTCCAAGTCGCTCTGTCACCCACCATTTGTCTACCCTCCCTCCAGCTCACTCCCCCCTCCCTCATATACCTCTCAACTCCATCCCTTCACCTCATCCTTGGTCTTCCCCTCCCTCTCCCTCCCTCCACCCCACCTGCATACACCATCTTAGTCAGTAGTTCATTCTCCATTCTCTCCACATGTCCAAACCACCTCAGTGCATTTCTTCTGATCTTCTCAACCACATCCACATCCACCCCACAACGTTCCTTCACTTCTTCATTCGTCAACCTGTCCCCCCATGTCACTCCACATGCTCCTCTCAAGTAACTCATTGCCACTGCTCTTACTCTTGCCTTGTTACTCTCTAGCAAGGTCCATGCCTTGCTTTCATACATAGGGTAGGGATCATGATACTATCATGCAGTGACTTCTTGACATCCATATTCACCTCCCTATTTCTCATCACTGCTTTCAGTGAACCAACAACCTTCCTTCCCTGCTGTACCCTTTCAAGTATTTCATCCTCCAAACTTCCATCCTTACTCATCACACTGCCTAAGTACTTGAATGCACTCACATTCTCCATATCCTCATCATCCAACCTCACTGTGCATTCTGTGACTTCATTCCTCTCAAACACCATAACTTTTGTTTACATTGACTTTCAGATTCCTCTTCTTAAACACTGTCCCAAATTCATTCACCAAACCTTGCAACTCCCATTCATCTTCACTCAACAATACTGTATCATCAGCAAACAACAACACCAGAATCATCCTCATTCATTAGAGCCACCCCCACATCCACTGCCTTACCATGCACCTCCTTCACAACCCCATCCATGTGTATATTAAACAGCCATGGAGACATTACACAACCCTGTTTCAGTCCCACTTTCAGATAAAAAAACTCACTTAGTTCACCATCCACTCACACAGTAGTCCTAGCTCCTTCATACATGCTCTTCACAGCACTCAGCAATTTCCCCTCCACTCCATATATTCTTAATACCTTCCACATACTTTGCCTATCTATTCTGTCATAAGTTTTCTCCAAGTCCATGAAGGCAGCATACACTTTCTTTCCCTTCTCTAGATACTTCTCCTCTAAACATCTTAGAACAAATTTCTGATCTACACATCCTTTTCCCTTCCTAAATCTCCTTTGTTCTTCTCCAACTAACTCCTCTGTTATATGCCTAACCCTATCAGTAACTATTCTACCATATATCTTTCCAGTCACACTAAGAAAGCATATACCCCAATGTTACCACATACTTCTCTCTCCCCTTTTCCTTTATATAAAGGAACAGTTATAGCTGATTTCCAGTCCTCTGGAACCCTTCCCTCTTCCCAAGCCAATGTACACAACTTCCATAGCCATTCCACAACAATCTCACCCCCATACTTCAGCATTTCACCACACGCTCCATCAGTTCCTGGGGCCTTTCCCATCTTGATCTTCTTCATTGCTTCCACTACTTCTGCCCTACTGATCTCTTCCTCCCCCCTCTCACCTCTTCTTCTCCCAGCCATTCCCCAACCACTTATACTTGCTCTGCTCTCATTCTCTACATTCAAAGTGCTCCTTCCATCTCCTCAGTATCTCTCTCTTCTCCACCAGCAATCTATTATTCCCATCTTTCACTCCCCTTCTGTTTCCCCTTTCACACTGTGTTACTTTCTTGACCCCGTTCCAAAACAATTTCTTACTCTCCCTCCATTTTGCACTCAGATTCCTCCCAAACTCCTTATCCACTTGCTTCTTACTCTCTTTCACCAATCTCTTCACCTCTTTTCCCCACCTCACATATACCTCACTCTTCTCTCTCTCATCTCCCCTACCTCTTCTCACTAGCCATTCACTGTATGCCTTCTTCTTTTGTTCCACAGCTTGTTTCACCTCATCATTCCACCATGCTGTCCCTTGCACACCCTTGCATCTCCTCCTCACTCCACAAACCTCCTCACACGTTGTGCCTATCTCTTCTGTGAAAGTCTTACGTACATCTTCCACCCCTTCCATCTGCCCTAACTCATACCTTTGCAATCTTTCTTCCACTATGCTCTTATACTCTGCCATTTTCTCACTGTGTTGTAACTTCTCCACTCTTCTGACAGGAACTATTTCCTCCTGTCTTTCCCTTGGTCTCTTCACCCACTTTCTTTCCAGATTCCCCCACCCTTTCCACACTCTTGCATCCAACACTTGTCTTCTCATTCGCTTATCCACACACACGTAATCTATCATTGCCTTCCGTTCTACAAGTTCACCATCCATCCTCCTCAAGACTCTCCATGAATACCCATGGATCATCTTGTGCCAAAAGTAGGTGTTGGCTATTGCCAGCCCCTTACCAGCACAGCTGTCCACCAAGGCACTACCATTCCCATCCACCTCAGCTGGCACACCCCACTGACCAACCACTCCATCCACTCGTACATTCCCAACTTTGCCATTCATGTCTCCAATCAAAAACACTCTCTCACTCCTCTCGAACTTGTCCTTACATGCTTCTACACTTGCCCAAAACTCATCTTTCACTCTTGCCACTCGGTCCTCTGTCGGCGCATATTCACATACAATCGCTCAAGCTTGTATACCTACTTTCATCCTCACCCATACAATCCTTGCACCCACTATTCCATACTCTCTTATATTCTCCTTCCACTTCTTGCTTATCATCAGACATACTCTCTCTCTTGCCCTCTCATTCTCATTAACTCCTGCACATATTCCTAAACCATATTTCCATTCTCTCACCCTTTCACCTTCCATTTAGTTTCAGTCAATCCACATACATCCACTCTTGCATCCTCAAGCACCTGAACAATCTTTCTCTCTTTCACTTCATCATTCACACCTCTCACATTCCATGTCCCCACCCTCAGGATGTCCTTTGTCCATTCCTTAGTCGTCAACATATGGTCCATCCTGGTCCGAGGCACTTTATTCACTTGTTTAGTTAGTTCTTTTTATGGGGTGGGGCATTAACCCACCACCAACCCTTTTAGCCGCCCCCGATAGTGTGTTTACTGCCGATCCTGCCAACAGGACATGACATCACCACACCAAACCAAATTCAAATGTATACAATTTTAAACCATAAATAGGGAGCCTACCTGGAAGTGCTGAAACCTAACTGGGGGGCTTTGCCCCCCAGACCCCCCATTGATTATAACCTGCGTAATCTAGTGCAAACTAAAATGTGCATTACATACGAGTAAAACTTGCACCAAAGCAGTATCATGTAAGAGTGTTGGTTCATCATGGTACAATTGTCATACAACCATGCAGTGGCGAAGGTTGGTTCAATCATAAAGCAGATATTTATATAAATTGCACTGGAGACACCCATTAAAATATGATACAGGTTAGTAAAACAGCGCTCGACGATTAAATTAAATCACTTATTATTCCGTAAAATATCAGATACTTTCAGTATTATAATACGCATAGTAATGAAACCCTCCTTTTTTTTATAAACTAACATTAAAAAAAAGCCCAGTATATACACTAGTCTATAAGAAATACTGTAATGGTAAAGAAATTATTGTTTCAGCCAAAAACAGAATTATGAGATTTTGATTTTTTTTTTTTTTTTTGGTAATTTAGACAATTCTAAGACATTCTCCCCCTATTCCATTTTCATTGCAAATTATTTCTAACTTCCAAGAGTAAAATGAAAATAATCTGCAGTGAAAATGCCATAGAAGAAAAGTGTCGTACAGTTGTCAAAGATACTGAAAAAAAGTGATCAAAATCTCGTAATTTTGTTTTTGGGTGAAATGATAATATGTCTATATCTGTATACCTTGGCTGCTTCCCCCAAAGAAAGGGGAGTAGCTGAGGCAGGATGACACACTACCAATTTACTCATCCACACACACATTTATTCGTATGATAATAGAACCAGTATAACCAAAATAACAAAGTATTCTGTCAACCCTTCATCCATCCATCATCATCATCATTCCAGTAGGAAATTTGGAAATAGGGCATCACTGATGTCCATATTTCCTCTTGGCTGTTACAAGGATGTTTGGTTGGGTGAATATGCAGAATCAGAGATAGAGAGTTATTCTGGTGTTTTTTCCAACTAAACTAACTCCCTACCATAATCCAGGGATGTTGAGATGCCAGATTCTTCACTCACTCTCGTGGTAAGAATAAGGTTGGTTGGCTGGGCAAATTTTCTGTTTTGGACTGTTATTTTATTATATTTATTTATTTTTAAGTAAATTAACAGATGTACTGGTAGTCTTCTTAGTATTCTATCTACCTAAACTGTCCAAACAGACACAACTAATCAACCCAAACTGATCTAACCAAATTAGCTAACAAATGTAGTCTACTTAGTATTCTATCTATCTAAACTATCGAAACTGACACTACTAATCAGCACAAACTGACCTCATAGAGTGTGACTGGCTAAAAATGCAGTTATACTGGTTGGTACACTATTGGAGAGAGGAGTAATTATTCATATTAATGCTTGTTTAACTGTACCCTAAGAGAGAAACAGAATATTCTAATGTATTTTGGAATGTTTTATTGGTATTTAAATCTGGAGTTCATTGGTAAATACGGTATCTAGTTAGGAGAGTTCTCATTCGTACATATCATTATATTTTTCCTTTATAAAAAGTACTGTAACCAGTCATCAAAGCAATAGAGATAAAAAAGTTATGGAAATGCCTGAGTTGGGAGCGTGGTAGTGAAATGGCAGGGGACAGAGTGACATGGAGGCGATTTGTTTGTTGCCACCCCGTTCGGGATTGAGGCGTCTGGCAATAGATAGATAGATAGATTATAGAACTTTATCAATTTTACACACAAACAAAACCTAAGTGGACTTAAACTAGTGATGAAAGCATCATTCTTCAGCCGATACCGTTTTGTTCCTTCCATTTCATTTATAAATGCCCCGACATGCTTGCATGTGTTGGCCTAGGTGACTTAATGTTGGCTTTCGATGCTGCTTGATATCTGCAGCCTCTCTCTTCAGTCAATTATCCTCGTCCCGGGTCTTTTTCGGTTTGCCTCTTGCATCCCTACTCTCAGTGTTAAGACTTCTTACTTTCTGCACCCAGTTGCTATCTCCCATCCTCTCCACATGCCCAGACCATCTCAGTCTACCTCTACTCATCACAACACCAATTCACTCCAGTACCATCCTTCCTCTCAACTCCTCCATCAAAAACCTAGGCCCCCCAGGCCTCATATTCAGGGATGCACTGCACATCCAGCTAATCGCTGTCATTTCTGTAAGTTTTGAGTCTGCGAATATCCTCTTTCTTTATATAGTCAGGCCTCACAACCATACAGAAGTAGCTACTCTGTATTGTAGCTAGTATATTTGTTATTTATTCAGAATTTGGTTATCATAAATTAATTACAGTGGTTAAACTTATGGTATTCCCTACATCAGTATCTTTTGACATCTGTGATTGGGAGCTCTCCTAGATTTTCCTTTAATTTCCTCTTTGAAGTACCCGTAATTATTTTTGCTGACATCAGTATCCTCTCAAAATAACAGTTTTTATAGGAGAAAAATATCTTTTGAACTAAACCTTGGCATCCTTCAGACCCGATAAATCTGTAGGATTCCATTGCTGAGTGGTAGCCATATATTGTACTGTGCCAAAATATGGGATGATGTGTGGAGCCTACTATGGTACCCCAGTTAATTGGGTGGAAAGACGCAAATGTGGCATCTGTCCATGATTCAAACCTTCACACACTTCCTCACATCTTGCTGTGGTGATGCACTATCCTCTGTGTTGAAACATCAGTTGACTGCATGGGATGACTCTGGAGGGGTGATTGCTTGCCTGCAATTGATGGGTCTGCTTGGCTAGACAGACAGGAGTTACTTTACTGTAGGTCTTTTACACTAACTTGGCCCAGATTTTTATACTTTTGTAACTTAATTCATACTGCTCATTGGCAGAAAAAGACAATACTAAGGCTTCATGTATCTTTCCACTGCACTTCTTCATGACTAGCATCATATTCTAGTATCAATTTAGTGTTAAAGCTCAGCACTGGAGGTGGAGAGATGGCATTTTTAGGACAAGTTAGAATAAAAGCATTATAGTACTGTACTACAGTATCATAACTGTTTGATACAGATTTGCTATTAGTCACAGAAAGATATAATTTTCACTCATTGCTTTTCTCTCACGGATCAGTAATAATGATGTCTAGTCCTAACCTAATGTCGTAATAAAAAGCCAGTACTGGTAGCCTGCTGTAATGTGATAATAGTGACATAATGGCAGCCTTTGTGTGGATTGTCATTGTCAGTGTAAACAGACATGAATATTATAAGGAAGTTTGAATTTCACTAGAAATGCTGAAATTTTATTAGTTACTGGGCAGTTACAGTGTACAGTACATTACACTACAAAAACTGAGTACATTACACTAAAAAAACTGAAAAGACCATGAATGTACATTCCTTCAGTTTTTCCTCAGACTTGTCTTTTGCCTTCTTCCAACCTAATCTCTCATAGCTATATAATTCTGAATGAAAGGAGAATGGAGAACCATCCAAGTGAAACCTAACCAGCTTGACAACAGTGAAATCCACATTTCCTTCAAACCTGAGCACAGTATGTACAGTATCCATCATATCTAGCCTTGCATTCTTAAACCTAACCTTGGCAAATATGTATTTTTTGCATGAGAGAGGTACTGGTATAGCTAACAGAACACCATTAGAAAGTTAAATTAACAGAAAATAACTTTCTCTGGAAAACTGTTGTAAAAACTGAAATGAAACTTAACAAATTAATCACTAGTCTGGGTGAGATTCAGTCCCTGGCCCACATGCTTCAGATGTTCACATGGTACCACTGAACTAAACAGAGGATCCCCACTTTGCCTACGAGCAACATGGGCATTTATAGACCCCATTACGTCCCTCTGATCGTCAGTATGGGTTCCGTCAGGGACGCTTCACTGGCGATCTTCTCACCTACCTTTCAGAATCCTGGTCATCCTCCTTTCGGGACTTTGGCGAAAGCTTTGCCATTGCACTTGACATCGCAAAGGCTTTCGATTGAGTCTGGCATAAATCTTTAATTTCCAAACTGCTCTCCTACGGTTTCTACCTTTCTATCTGTGCCTTCATCTCTAACTTCCTTTCTGGTCGTTCTATAGCTGCTGTTATAGACGGCCATCGTTCTTCTTCTAGACCTATGAACAGTGATGTTCCTCAGGGCTCTGTCCTATCACCAACTCTCTTCCTTTTATTCATCAATGACCTTCTCAGCTGTACATCTAACCTTATCCACTCATATGCTGATGATTCCACCGTTCACCTTTCCATTCGGTTTCCGCAACGTCCATCTCAGCAGTTACTTCAACAAAAAAGGGATGAGGCTATGGCACACCTAATGTCTGACTTGGCTCATATCTCTGACTGGGGTAAAAATAATTTTGTTGTTTTTAATTTATCAAAAACTCAGTTCTTACACTTATCAACCCGACAAAATCTTCCTCAGGATTACTCACTAATGTTTAATAATGTCCAGCTCAGTCCTGCATTTATCTATCTATCTATTGTCAGACGCCTTAATCCCGCACGGGGTGGCCACAAACATATCGCCTCCATGTCACTCTGTCCCCTGCCATTTCACTACCACGCTCCCAACTCACAC
>JAGKTI010036505.1:0-11057 GCA_018397915.1 Birgus latro
GAAGTCAGTATAATAACCTTTCTCGTATCGTCGTAGATTCTTTTTGTTCCATTTTATGCCAAGAGACCACGAGGGTCCGTCAATAAACACCTTGGCTCTTGTTACTGTAATGAAAACGATTGAAGTCTGTAATGTCATCTAGCACACAATGGTACCCCTATAGCCTCTATGGACTTTAAAAAAATCATGCAGGCTACAATCTGCAGTGGCCTTGTAACAAGCCAGGTATTTGAGAACTACACATGGTTGTTTTTTTGTTGTTGTATAAATATTGTTGTTTTTGCTGTTGTTTTTGTTTTTTTATTGCTGTTGTTGTTGTTGTTGTTGTTGTTGTTGTTGTTCTATTTCTGCCTTTCATTCTTTTTATTTTTATTGGTGGAGAAAATTTTGAAATAAAAGCGCACCCTAACCTGCCATAGTGTAATATCCATTTCTGAAAGGTGTGTTGTTCCCACCTAACCCTATCATTTCACCATCACACCTTCTTCTCATCCCACCCTGCCCATTTTCTGATTTCTCTCCTCCCTCTTTCTCCCCCCCAAAATAACCTTCAACAGAACACTGTTCCCATCTCCAACAAAGACCGCCTTCGCGGAGGGTGCTTGTTGCAACCTACCCCACCACCCACCACCATTCCCAACAATCTCACCAACCCCTTTCCACCTATTCATCTTCTATCCCCCTCTCCACATCGATATTTTAAGAGAAATTCGTTGTCACCGCCAATGCTGCCCCCTTTACAATGCCCACTTTTACAGAGTGTAGCAGTAGTAGTAATGACGAGAAGCCTACACAAAGTGGTGCTGTGTATCACTGGTTGGGCAAATCAGATGTCTTCCACTTAGGAGCCAAACCTCCTCGTATTGCTCTGCACCTTACTGTGGTGAAGACTTCTGGTCCCACCCTGGTGAGGGGCTCTCTACCACAAGGAGGAGCTGGTTCCCTACACGATTGATGTACTGTACTACATCTGGAGGACGGCCCCACAGATGTAGTTGTTAACCTGTGGTCGACGGATCTGCTCGGCCACACAGACCTAGGTTAAGCAACAACAACAAAAGGGTGCAATATTTCCGTCCCGTCCCACTGCTCACCACTATTATAACTCATCCTGTCCACCACGTCCACTTCTTTCTGCTCACCTTGTCATTTTTTCCTTCCATCGCCTTTCACTTCCACCTTATCCCTTCACACACCCATCTCCACGGCATAGGCTTCCCCTGGCATGTCCCACCAGTCTCTACTACTCTAATCCATCCCCTCTACCAGTTGCACCCATTTCCAATCTGATGTTGTGATTACAGTGGCCAATATCACAGGTTATACGTACCTCGTTGTGACCCCAACCACCGCCATCCCACCCCATCCCACTCCACCTAATCTAGTACTGAAAGACCTGAAGTGTCAGATGTAAAAAAAACTTTGCACTGATTGGACTAATGTTTCACCGGCATTTGTAGGCATAACCTGAATCAGTGTTAACTGACTTAGGTGGGCTTACTGGGCCTGAAGTGATCTGCAATGACCAAAAATGCCTAAAATCATCCTCACTTGATATACATAGATCTGACTAATGAACTTGGCTGATTAGGTTTGTATTTATGTGAACAGACCTGATTCGATTGGGTCTGGTTAGATGTATACCCTGTGAATGAACCTAACTGGCCCTGAATGGTCCAGAGGCGCTCTGAACTGGAACAACTGAGCTTACATAGACGTGAAAAACCTGAAGTGACCTGAATGACCTGAGTGGGCCAAACTGGACCTGTATGGACAGTCAGGACCTGAACGACTTGAATTACCTAGTTGACCTTAATTTTCCCTGAATAAAACTAAATTAGGTGAATTGGCTTTACTGAACCTTAATGAGCCTTATTTGACTTGGTCCTGAAGAACCAAAATGACATTTTTTTTATGCAAAGAAAAAGGATGTAAAGGCCAGGAACCGGTAAACAGTTCCTTTCAAGAAAAAAAAAACAGTATGACAAAGAGCCAAATTTTAGATCTGTTAATTTCGAGATGCCTGGACACACTGCATTTGAAAGACAGGAGATCATAGGAAGTAGGAAATAAAGTCAGAAGGAGACAATTCCAGAGTTGACTTGTTGTATAAATGAAGGAATGGGTGTAACGGTTAACTCTTGCATTAGAGAGTTGGACAGAAAAGGGATGAGAGTTTGTTGCTAGACGGGTGCTACGTGCCCGTTGTAGTGGTGGAGGGGTGCAACCAGACAGTTCAAAGAAGCAGTGATCATTGAAGCAGCGATAGAAAAGAGATAAAGATGCAACCGTGCGGCGAAGAGACAGAGGTTGATGGGGGCTAGTGAGAGGAGGAGAGTTAATGAGACGAAAAGTCTTTGACTCAACCCTTTTGAGAAGAGCTGTATGTGGGGAGCCTCCCCACACATGAGAGTTGTACTCCACACAAGGGCGAATAAAACCCGTGTATACTGTAAAATCAACAACTATGCAGGGGTGAAGAAGTACGGAGTCGGCTTGGCATGCTTGATCTCTCGTAAGCAGATTTTACAAGAGGTGTAATATGATCTTTCCAAAAAAAAAAAAACCCCGAGAGAATGAAACCCAAAGTGTATTTAAAGATGATGCAGGATTGAGCTGGATATTAAACATTAGTGAGTACTCTTCTTGAAGATTTTGAAGGGTTGATATGTGTAAGAAGTGAGTGTTTGACGCATTAAAAACAAGATTACGTTTGCCCCAGTCAGAGATGCTAGTCAAGTCAGACATTAGGTATGCCATAGCCTCATCCCTTGTTTTGTGAAGTAACTGTTGAGATGGACGCTGCGGGAAGTGGATGGAAAGGTTAAGGGTGGAATCATCAGTGTATGAGTGGAAAGAGTTAGATGAACTGCATAGAAGGTCATTGATGAATAAAAGGAAAAGAGTTGGTGATAGGACAGAGCCATGAGAAACACCACTATACATAGATCTAGGAGAACAATGGCCGTCAACAAAAGCAGCTACAGAACGACCAGAAAGGAAGCTATAGATGAAGACACAGATAGAAGGATAGAAACTGTAGGAGGACAGTTTGGAAATTAAAGATTTTTGCCAGATTCGATTGATAGCCTGTGTGATGTCAAGTGCAATGGTAAACTTTCGCCAAAGGAGTCTGACAGGTAGGTGAGAAGATCGCCAGTGGAGCGTACATGACGGAACACATACTGACGATCAGAAAGAAGGTTGTCATAGGAAAGATGCTTTATTTATTTTTTTTTTTTTAAGAACAGACTCTTAAACTTTTGTGACCCAGGATGTTAAAGCAATTGGGCGGTAGTTAGAGGGCTGAGAATGGTCACCTTTCTTTGGGACAGGCTGAATGAAAGCAAATTTCCAGCAAGAAGGAAAGGTACAAGTTGATAGACAGAGGTGAAAGAGTTTACCTAGGCAGGGTGTAAGCACAGAAGCACAGTTCTTGAGAAAAACAGGAGGGACCCCATCAGGCCCATATGCCATTTCATTTTTGAGGCCAGTGACGGCAGAAAATACATCAGTTGAAGAAATTTTAATGTCAGCCATGAGGAAGTCAGAGGGTGAAGTGATGGAGGAGCAGCACCGGAATCATCTAAGATGGAATTGAAGGAGAAAGTCTGAGCAACGAGACCTGTTTATCCGTAAAGGAAATAGCTACAGGGCTATCAGAGTGGAAAAGAGGAGAGAAGGACGATGAAGTAAAGTTGTTAGAAAGGTATTTGGCTAGGTGTCAGAAGGAGCGGGAAGAATTCGAGTTGGAGAGTTCAGAGCATTTGGTACAAATGAAATAATTTTTATCAGAGCGAAGAATAGACTTAGCACGATTCTGGGCAGAAAAATAAATAAAAAGGATGAGATTCGGGAGTGGGTTGGCTCTGGTACCTTTTCTAAGCCCTCTCCTTGTTGTGGACAGCATTAAAACAAGCGTGACTAAACCAAGGCTTTCTTTGCATTACTCAAAGGATATGAGAAAGGAATGTATGTTTCCATGCCAGAGAGAATAGCCTCCGTAATGCGCATGAAATCATCAGATGGCTCTCAGCCATGAAAGCGACAGTTATTCCAGGGAAAATTAAAAAAGTACTGCCTGAGGGGCTCCCAATCAGCAGCTCGAAAGTGCCACAACCGACTTTTTTTTTTTTTTGAGGGTCAACAGGCCGTACTGGAGCAATAGGACAGGTTAAGGTAATTAGGTTGTGGTCGGGAGACCTCAATGGCAAGGAAAGATTAACAGTGTAAGCAGAAACATTAGTTGTAAGGGATAGGTCAAGTATGTTGGTACTCTGTCCAAGGAGGTCAGGGATACGGGTGGGGTGCTGTACAAGCTGTTCTAGGTCATTAAAGACAGAAAAGATGTAGGCTTGTTCACCAGGTGGATCAGTGAAAGGAGAGGAGAGCTAAAGGTGGTGATGAACATTGAAACCTCCTAGAATGGAGATTTCAGAGAAAGGAGAAATGGATATGATGTGTTCCATCGTAGAAGTAAGAGTGTCAAAGAATTTTTCATAGTCAATAGAATTTGAGGATAAGTAAACTGCACAGATATATTTAGTCAGAGAACGACAGGAAAGCCGAAGCCAGAGAGTTGAGAATTCAGAAGAAGGAAGTTCAGTAACACGAGAGCAAAATAAGTCGTTGCGTACATATACACAACAGCCACCTGTGGCTTTGAAATGAGTATAGAGAAAGTAGAAGGATACAGAGAAGGGTTTGCTATCAGTTGCCACAGACAGTTGAGTCTCAGTTAGAAAGAGAAGGTGAGGTACTGAGGAGGAGAGATGATCTGCTCAAAAGAAAGAAAGTTAGAGGAAAGGCCGCGAATGTTGCGGAAATGAAGAAGTGAATCACACGGTGCTCCAGGCATTTCGCTGGGTCGTCGCTGGAAGAGGGGCGGATGGTGGGGGCATTTATGGTTCCCTCCTCACCCTCCGGGGACGCCGGGGACTCCGAGGCTTGATTATGAGACACCATTTTGGTTTAATTTTGAATATGAAGTGTAGTGTATAATGTGTATGTAGTTTGGTGTTGACAGTTAGAGAACTTTGTATTGGAGGGTATGTTGGCCTACTCTTTGTGCTGCTGAAACACTGAAAAAGTTCGGCAAAGAGAGATGGTCAGGAACTAGTCCCGAGGGCTGGTGAAACGGGAGCTCCAGCTCATCCTGTCATTAGCTTTCCATCCACTTTGGGAGTACCGCCCTGCTCGACTGGTGCTACAGTCTACTCCCTTAGGGGGTCCAACCGGGCGCGATTTGACTTTCCTGCACCTGAACTGATCTAACTGGACCTGAAGTACGCTGAAGACGTAAACTGATGTAACTCTGCCTCAATGTATGTCCCAGACCAATACCACCTAAAATGAAGAGAAAAGACTAACTGGATCTGGACTGACTGAACTGGATGCGAATGATCCTGAACGGACCTGAACTCACCCAACAGTCTAAATGGATGTGGACGATCTGAACTGAATGAGTATATCACAAGCTATTCCAGCTGCTGTTCTCCTGATGGTCATCCCTGTTGACGGTTATGTTGCCACGTCTCAAGTACGCATTCGAAGAACGAATTCTTTTATGTACAAGAAAGCAACCACAGGTGAGCGCGCAGAACATGTTCTTCAGTGCAAAGAAAGTCATGTAAAAGATACTGTTATGCTGGCGTATTCCCTGCACTTCCCAGCCCCATTCCCTGACCCATCCCCATGCATCAAATCAAACGAAACCTATAACATATCCTACCCTAACAGACCCTGTCCTACCCTACTCAGTTCAACCAAACCCTACCGAACTGAACCTAACCAATCCAAATTAAACCTTCCCCACCCTGACCTACCCTGTCTTACCCGAACGTTCCCTCACCTGTGCTGCCGTATTCCCTGACCTATTTTAACGCACTTACCCTAATCTTTAAACTACCCTACCCTACTCTGTTCTACTCCGCCCTTAGTCTCGATGATCTCCGCTGCCCTATTTCCTGACCTGACTCAAAGCACTGAACCTAACTTATAACCAATCCTAACCTAGTCTCCTATAACCTAACCTAACCTGACTCACCAGCACACATCCTAGCCTGCCTTTACCCTATCAAACGTTATCCTATTCTACCCTACCTTACCCCGCCGTACCCTAGCCTACCCTAACCTACCCTAACAGCACATGATCTAACCTCAACTACCTCACCTTATCCTACTCTACACTGACCTATTCCCCCTCCCAACCCAAAGCACCTAACCCAACCTATGACCAACCCTTACCTATCCTACCCTACCCTACACTACCATAACATAATCTAAGTCTAGCTGTGAAGAAACATGCTGGATGGACAGGCTGGGGAAAATCATGCATGCCGGTGACTGGCGCTTGGACCCGTGACCTCACCACTTTAATCTCTCTCTCTCTCTCTCTCTCTCTCTCTCTCTCTCTCTCTCTCTCTCTCTCTCTCTCTCTCTCTCTCTCTCTCTCTCTCTCTCTCTCTCTCTCATTCCGGCGGTATCTCGTTGCATTTCTCTTACGATTATAATAACTCGCACACTGATTTCATTTCTCTGATTATCCCTGCCCTCCATTGTCTAATTTTGTCTAAATTTTGTCTGTCAGTCTCTATTGTATTCTACTTTCATTTTCATCATACCCGCTCTCTCTCTCTCTCTCTTTCTCTCCAATAATTACCACTTTACTCTTAATAAAGAAGGCATACCATAGCCTTAAACCCTTCACTGATTTATAATATAATCATGATTATGGCGATGGTTAAGGTAGCGACACTGATGACGATGATGGTAGTAGTGGTTGATGATGATGATAATGATGCTGATGGTGTTGATGATGATGATGATATCGGCTGATGACTGTAACTGCAGTGGTCGGGGTGGTGGTGGTGGTGATAATGACGACTACCTGTAATGGTGTTGATGATAGTTATGATAATGGTGATGGTGATGACGGTTGTATGATACTGGAAAGAATGATGATGGTGATAATGATGATGATGATGATGGTGGCTCAATCCATGATCATGACAATGACTTTGGATATGTAACGTATATTACACGGACCGTACACCACTGGCTGACATGTTTAGGGATAAACTCTTCAAAGTAATGACAGCACATCAGATATTCACTTGCAGAATCACAGCCCAACCTTCCATTAGGTTAACAGTTAACTAAACCGGGCAGCGGATGCGCTAAGTGGTAATCTGACAGGAGCTGCTGCATGCGCTAAGTGGTAATCTGACAGGAGCTGCTGCTGTCCGTAATTATGATCAGGGTTCGACGTTTGTCAGCAAAAGAGAAGTTTCACAAGCTGAAAGAGATGATCCTGTCTGGCTGAAATTCATACACTGTGGTACACACTTACAAACACGAGATGAAATTAACGGACCTAAAATTACGTATTAGCCCTGTCAGTCCATCTACTTTGTGTGTGTGTGTGTGTGTGTGTGTGTGTGTGTGTGTGTGTGTGTGTGTGTGCGTGTGTGTGTGTGTGTGTGTGTGTGTGTTTGTTATTTGGAGAGAATATCACTGAACTTTGGAGAAACCTTTCTCTCAGTATAAGGTAGATATAACCATCATTATCCCTTTATATACGAGACGTGTCTCCTAAGCTGAATAAAATCGTCTGGAAGTATTAAGTATGAATTACAAATAAATCATGGAACTGACGGGATTGAAGCGTTCATAATGAGGAATAGTATTTTATATAGATGAAACAGGGCAGCCAGGTCCCAGAAGATATTTTCTTCAGTTTGTAATATCAAACAAACTCATACCCCAGGTTTTCACGATAATTTATGGCGACCCACCTGTTATTCTGGTAAGGACAAAGGTTAACCAGACTAGAAGGTAATGTTACTGGATGTTCTTACGCAAGGCTATACATGGCCACACCGACAAATGAGAATTGTACCCAAAATATAAATGTCATGCCATTATCACCAGCACGTATGGGGACACACCCGGTGCCGAAACAACCATAGGACACTATTGCCCTTGATATTATGAAGTTGTCTCTCACTCACAATGGTAATCAATAGCCTATTTATTTGATGCAACACTTCAAATTTCTCCAGTTGACAGATCATGTTATATGAAGGCTTACCACACCGAAGGTATTATTTATGAGAATGGAGGCAAATTCAAATTGTAATCTTTGAGGAAATCTATAAGCAATACAAAATTAACAAGTAAAACGCAGTGGGAGAGCGCATGCCTCCGCCAACCTATACCAGACAGCTCAGATCACCACCAAAATTTAACAAACTCTTCATTGGCTCATGACCCACATACCCACAAAATTTCCCTGAAATCCATCAATAACTTTTTACGGTATCTTCGGGACAAATAAACAAAAAGCAGTCCTAAACCGCAATTAGAACTCAGGTCACCACCAAAATTAAGTAAACTTTTCCTTGGCCCATGACCTAACTATCCACAATATTTAATTGAAATCAAGCTATAACTTTACCTGATATCTTGTGAACAAACAAACAGGGGTGAATACATGTCCTCTTCCAACCTTCATTGGTATAATAAGGCATCATCTATGTCTACCACACAGCTTGGAAAGCAAAGTGAGAGTCAAAATATGATAATATGAGACGTGTTGCGACATACTGTTAGAAAATACCACGTTAGCTCATGCGAATGGTTCCCTGGATTTGAAGTGTATCTTAACAGTATAATTGTTTAAGCAACAGGAGACAAACGACACTTATCATTTACGAGACAGATAAATACCCACAACATGAATTATGATTAATATATGGCGATCCACATACATGAATTCAAGGAAAATCTTTTTAATTATTTAGCTAGGTCCAGTCGATGATTGGACGATGATACTGAAAAGACAGAAGTCCCATTTCTCTCCTTTTTTGAGGTAGTAATCTCCGGAGTATGATGATATGCCCTTGACGTGATAATGTTTGGCTGGGGACTGACTATGAGACAGAAGTGGCGTCATGGCTCTAAAGTGTAATGACAGCACAAACAGTAGCCCTGGGGCAGGGCTAACTTCAGCAACTCAGTACTGTACCCAGTCACCGAAGTATCGAGATCACACAAGCATACCGCCTTCACACTACACGTGTAGACAGGGCAACATATATGTAGCATATGTTGAATATACAGAAAAATTAACAGAATAAAATAGTAGTAATATTAGGCAAAGATTCATTTTCTACTCTCAAAGAAAGCAATGATACAATCACTTAACAAAACGGCAAAACAATCGACCCTCGACACTGGTGATACAGTCTGATTCGCAGGAGTGCTGGGCTGTTAGGAGAAATCATCATCATCATCCCACAAGACCACACATAACCGTAAATTTTCGAAAGTAAACCATTCAGTAGGATAATGTATACATTATTCTTAGTATCTTCAGACAGTTGTACACAACCTGGAACACGGTTTTGAAACTGATTAGTTTAAGCAAGCGTAGTATTCATTAACCCCTTCACGACAGTAGATCTCCCCTAGTCTAAATTAAACTGTCTGTGGGTAGAAAAAATAAAATATTAAAAGACGTCATCGTACTGAAAGGGTATAACAAGATGCACAAGATTCACATTCCCTGCACTATTTTTTTTTTTTTTTGTGTGTTCTCGCGACCTCCAAGCAGTTTTACTTAACTATGGCAAACTCCCTCACATTGAACGGGTTAGAGACAATCTCCATTAATCCTAAAGCTAAATAAAGTCTTCAGATGGAATAAAGACGTCATTTGACCAAAGGGAGTGAAAACCAGCTCATGGTGGGAACAACTCTTGTATTCTATTCCAGCTAACACTAAACAGTTGTGTTCATCTGTAAGCGAGTCACAGCAGCCTAAATGTTAATATTGTCACAGCTAACCCTCTCACGATCGGGCCAACCCTAGTAGTCATTCCAGTTTCTGACAGATTTTATTACACCGAGCTTGCCAGAGGAGTCTGAAAGTTAATTCTGTCATTAACTCTGATGGTCAGAACAATTCCTGTATTTTATTCCAGCCAATGCTGGATGATTTTACGCAGCTGAAACTGAATCACAGAGACTTGAGTGTTAATTCATCAACGCTGGGTTAGTTGATGTTTATATAATGACATTTCGAATGGTGACAAACGTTTTTAACGAAACTTTGCACATGCACCCACTGGGGGTCTAATAGCTGATATTCTGAATTTGGTTTAGGTTGATATCTTATGGGGGAGGGCTTTGGCCGCGTTTGTGCTCCTGCAGTGCCATCGCTGAGTGATATGACTGGCAGGGTACGCAGTGTGTGCATTCACAAACAAAAAGAACACATAAAGGTTTTGCAGAATTAAATCAGTGGTATTAACACACAGATCACAGAACTTAACAACTTCCTCCACAAGTACAACAATGACTTACCTGTATAGCATTAACATTCGTATACGAAGCTAAGTTTACTAACAGGTCGAACACGCCACACTTCACAAGCTACATTACAGTTAGACAAGACAGAACAAACAGCAAGGAAAGGGGGGACCTCGTCACCTTCACACACAGGGACATCCCACTCACAAGTATTTCACAACAAACAGAACAACGCGTGCTCAGCAACAGTAGCACAGAAATAACATAAACACCTTCAGTTTCTTGTCAGAGGGCCTGCCAGTCCTTCTTACTTTAACACAGTAAACATGTACATACCATCACTTACATCATGACCCCCAGAATACACCTCATCCTCACCCCGCTTCAGAACAAGAACAGTGTGATAACAACCAGTGATCTCAGTGCAAAGGGCTCCTCACAGCTAAGCACTCAGACACAGTTTCAAGAATAACATGAGAGACAAAACATGACCTCCACCCAGGCTTAATGAGATGGCCTCCTTCCACGGTCTCATTTTATATCTCGTCACTAGCCATTCAAACCTCCCAGAAAGTAGTATTGTATATGGTCTCTCGTCGGACTATATCATAATTACAAGAAAAGCGTGTCCGGGCAGAGACAGGAAAATCTTTACTAATTAGAAGACAAACTGAGCATTCTTTATTCAAGACATAGATCAAGCATTCCAATGCCTGAAGTTGATGGACCTGTTCGGCCAGACG
>JAGKTI010036506.1:0-11057 GCA_018397915.1 Birgus latro
ATATCCCTGTTTCAATCCAACCTTCAAATGGAAAAATTCACTCAGTTCACTATCCACATGCACTACAGCCTTAGCACCCTCATACATACTCTTCACGGCATTCAGCAGCTTCCCATTTACTCCATATATTCTTAATACTTTCCACAATCCTTGTCTATCCACCCTGCCACATGCTTTTTCCAAATTCATGAAGGCTGCATACAACTTCTTTCCCTTCTCCAGAACCATTTCCACTAAAGACCTAAGAATAAATATTTGATCTACATAACCTCTTCACTTCCTAAAACCTCCCTGTTCTTCTCCAAATAATTCCTCTGTTATTTCCCTAACTCTGTCAATAAGCATCTTGCCATATACTTTTCCTGTTACACTAAGAAGACAAATGCCCCTCTGATAACCATACAGTTCTTTTTCCCCTTTTCCTTTGTACAGGGGAAAAATTATATTATTAACATATATAATGCCTCAAACCACTTCCTACAGCATAAAATTTACTGGGACACTGTTGTTTCTCTCAATAAACAACAGGGAAAGAAGTCAGTTCTCCAGTCAGTTTTCATTATTACATGGCATTTAGAACTGAGTGCCTCATTTTAGAAAATGGCTTTTTAAAATAATGCTGCCATGTAACTAAATATTTGTAATAATACTAATTCATAATAAAAATTGGCAGCAAATGTCACACCACATGTAATGTCATAATACACGATGGAAAAGCAGTGGCCCTGGTCCCACTCCCCCTTCACCCCTGGCATCCCACCACGGTCTAGCCACGTTATTGTGACGTGGCTTTTTGCGTATATAAGTGCTGAGCGCCGTCAGTGACCCCTAGCCAAGCCGTGACAACAACATCCATGGTGGTGGGTGAGGGGAAAGTGCCAGGCAGATATACATCATCATCACACTGGTATGTAGCCTAATTATTGTTACTATTGTGTTAATGTTTATGTTCTTTACCCGTCACAAATTATGTTGTTATAGTGATTACATGATAGTGGGTGTTAGGCAAGGTCATTTATCTGGAGTAGGGTGGGCAGAAGGAGTAAATGTGGGACTATTGGAAGGTAGCCAGACCGAGCTGTGCAAGTATACATGTAAACACCGAGTATCACAGTTTTGAGCACAGCAGTCCATGTCTGGGCTATATTTATCATGTTAATCGAGGTTTGAGTGTATTTGCGATAAGTGGGCGCATAAGAGATGTAATGGTATTAGAGGCAGACTGTGAAATAATGCAGATTCCATGTGTGCAGTGTGTCAGGGAGAGCAAGTGGAGATTGTAAGGAATGAAATGAATGATCTTGTTTGTCTTTTGAATATGTGGAAGAATTTTGTTATTTGGGGTGTGTGTTATGTGCTGGAGGTGGGACTGGAGCCAGCTCTGTGGCTAGAGTGAGGAGTGGTTGGAAGAAGTTCAGGAAGCTGTTGCTTCTCCTGACATTGAGAGGGCTCTCTCTCTGTGCTACAGGATCTTTGTATCCAGCATGTGTTAGGAGTGCAATGCTGTATGGTAGTGAGACCTAGGAAGTAAAGGAAAAGGATACTCACAGGATCAAACAAACAGAAATGGCAATGATCTTTGAATGCAAGGCCAGGAGGGGCTAGGTTTACACCTGAAGAATTGAGAGGAAGGATGAGGGATTATACTGGTGTTGTGATGAGGAGCACCACACTGGGATGGATTAGGCATGTGGAGAGGATGAGGGATGACAACTGGGTGTAGAAAGTGAGAAGTGTGACCACTGTGGGTGGGGTTGTGAGAAGCAGACTGAAAATGACCTAGGATGAGGTCACAGAGTGTGACTTATGGGGTAAGGGACTGAATGGGGTGGCAGCCAGAGATCGTGCACTGTGGAGGGCCACCATTTGGTGACCAAGGCTGACATATGCAAGCAAGTTGGGGCCTCTATAATCAATATGAAATGATATGAAACTTTTTTTTCCATAATACGGTACAAATTCTCAAATCCAAAATACATCTACTTGGTACCAAAGGCTTCATGGAAAATAGAATACCTGTATTTTGGAAATCAGAATCATAATGATAAGGAAGAGCATTATGGCCTACACTGCCATGAACAGTAAATTCAATGAAGTGCAAGCGCACCCCGACATCCAATGGGCATATTGTACGTAACTAAGAGAGTTATCGGATATCGGTTTTGCTGGATTTTGAAGTAATTTTTTTCCATATAATTCTTAGGAAATAGAAAAGATGGATTCTGGTCCCCACACAAAACTCACAAATATGTAATCTACCAACAAAGGACATAAAATGAAATTGGTAATGTTTACACAAGTCAAAGTGAGTGTCTACAGGATTTATTTATACCAAACATACCATGCTTAGGTGTTCATACAGTAATCACTTTATGCAGCTGTTTCTTACACTCAGGATACCATACATACCAGTCCTATGTATGCAGGGATAGGCTTTTCCATTATGAAACCTCACACTGACAGACCACAACTTTATCAGCCTCTCTTTCCCCTCCCAACCTCAACTTTTCGCCTACTTTTCCTCTTCCTCTTTTTCTCCTTTCCTATTTTCTTTCCTCCTCCTGTTACTTCTATCCCTCTTATTTATTTTCAAGTTACAACCAAGGATATAAAAAAAATAATAATAAATAAATGAACAGTCAGTAAAGGAGGAGGTACACAAGAAATTTGCATCCCTTGCTTCTTATCACTTGCAGGCAATGTTTACACAAGCCAAAACAGGTGATTTTGGCCTCTGTGCAGCTCTCATAAGGGTTACCTAGTTTTGCTCTCTCTCTCTCTCTCAATCCAGCAGTGAAGGTGCAAGTGGGACAATATTTCTTTATAAATGCTGGCAAGCTGCTTTTATTTGTTATTATTTTTTTTTTACAAGAGTGATGTTGATGATGTATGATAAATACGGTGTTTCTTTTTGCACTGTTGAAAAATACATGAACTGAACCTCGTGCATTTCAAACTGCTGATGGTCGGACTGTTGGATGAGCGAAGCAAGCAAAGCACAACACAATGGTTATCGGGGATATGTCCCTATTCTGCATTACTGAAAGAGCGAATTATCGGTTTTCGATTTGTCAATTATCAGGGTACTCCTGCACAGTCCAACCTTAGCATACAATTAGGGTACATCAAGTGACAACCAACATGTGACAATGGCACAGCAATGTCATTATAATATGGGTTCAAATGGGATATACAGTAGTTTTGGTCAAGGGTCACCCAACTTACAAGGTTTAATAAATTTCCAACTTGCCTATGTTGGTTTTGCTGCGTCTCCATTGTGGACCCCGCCTGAGGCTTGAGGACAGCTGATAACCCTGGCCACTCACACGTGGTCATCATTAGCAGGTGATCAATGATGGGGAGAATGATAAAGCGAGGCAATGGGAGGGCAATGTGGTGAGGCAGGGGGTGAATGGGTGGGGAAGCCAGCCAGTGAGGAGGAGGGAGCAGACAAAATGGTGGTAGGTGAGGCATAGCAGTGCGTCAATATCCTGCTGGTGGAGGGAGATGTAACACAATGCATGCAAGGAGACACGATTGCTGAAATGAAGTACGGGACAGTGTGGTCAGGTGGCATGGGCACTACAAAGAGGTGGTGGGAAGAAGGCAGCGTGCGCAGCTGACTCAAAACTGGGTTCTGCACTTGTAAACACTGGGTGACCAATTTGGCTACAAGGGAACCTTGTAGGGGGGATTGTTCACAACTGCTAAATGCAGAATGCGTATAACTTCTTAAGCACTGCACAAACAAATGATCTCATAGCAGTCAACTGCACAGTAAGGTTGGACTGGACCTTGTATTAGAATATCACCTGTCTTCAAATATGCACTGACTGTGTGGGGACAAATACCAACTGCCTCCCACTGCATGAAAAACTATGTGAAATGTGGAGGCTTTTGGAAATTGTATGTTCAAAGTTGGCAGGTTGCACTGTATAAAAAGAGGCATAAAGAAAAATAGTTACTCTCTCTGAAGCCCCCATTTTTTTTTTCCAAGTTAGTGGATGAGTTTGGAAGAGTGTGTAAGAAATGGAATCTAAATGTGAATGTGAGGAAGAGTAAAGTTATGGTTTTTGAGAGAAGTGAAGTCAATGGATGTACAGAGAGGCTGGATGGTGAGGAAATGGAAAATGTGAGTGTTTGAGTACTGTACTGTTGTGATGAGTAAGGATGGAAGTTTGGAGGATGAAGTGCCTGAAAGGGTACAGCAAGGAAGAAAGGTTGCTGGTTCCTTGAAAGCAGTGATAAGGAACAGGGA
Organism: Birgus latro; assembly: GCA_018397915.1. NCBI lineage: Eukaryota > Metazoa > Arthropoda > Malacostraca > Decapoda > Coenobitidae > Birgus > Birgus latro. The sequence goes on from JAGKTI010036506.1 coordinate 4,259, forward strand.
AGTGAGCATGGAAGTAAAAAAAAGTCACTACATGGCAGTATTGTGATACCAACTCTAATGTATGGAAGTGAAGCTTGTACACTGTTGGAGGGACACAAGTCAAAAATGAGAGCAGTGGAAATGAGTTATTTGAGAGGAGCATTTGGAGTTACATGGAGAGACAGACAGACAAATGAGGAAGTGAAGGAGTGTTGTGGTGTGGATGTGGATGTGATAGGAAGTGTTAAGAGAAACACACTGAGGTGGTTGGCCATGTGGAGAGGATGGAGAGTGAGAGACTAACGAGGACAGTGAACGTGAGTGAGGTGGAAGGGGGGAGAGGGAGGGGGAGGCTGAAGATGAGATGGAGGGATGGAGTGGAGAGGTATATGAGAGAGGGGAGTGTAAGCTGGGAAGGGAAGTAAAACAGTGGGGGACAGGGCGACAAGGTGGCAATTTGTTTGTGACCACCCCATACAGGATTAATGTATCTGGCAATAGTACATACAGAAAACTTTTAGAATGAAAAGGGGAATTCTGATAGAGGAAGAAGAACAGTTTATTAAAAAATCATTAGTATCTGGGAAAAGCTTGTGGAGGTACATGGAGAGAGAAAGAAAGCTGAAGAAAAGGAGCACTGTGGTGTTGATGTGGATGTGGATGTGAAGCATGTGGAGCTGCATGGAAAGACAGATGGACAAATATGGATGTAAAGGAGTATTGTGGTGCTGATATGGATGTGGAGCATGTGGAGTTGCATGGAGAGACAGACAAATGTGGAAGTAAAGGGGCATTGTGGTGTTGCTGTGGAAGTGAAGTTACCTGGAGAGGCAGACTATCAAATGGAGAAGTTAAGGAGCATTGTGGTGTTGATGTGGATGTGGAGCATGTGGAGTTACTTTGAGAGACAGATTATCAAATGGGAAAGTTAAGGAACACTGTGGTGTTGATGTGGATGCAGCATGTGGAGTTAAATTAAGAGGCGGACACACAATGAAGACATGAGAGAGCATTGTGGTGTTGATGTGGACATGACTGAAAGTATTAAGAAAAATACTCTGAGATAGTTTGGCCATGTGGAGAGGATGGAGAAAGACTGACTAGAGGAGCATACCTGAGTGATATGGAGGGGGGAGGGGGAGACTTAAGATGAGATGGAGGAGGGAAGGGGGAGGAGGAGACCAAGGATAAGATGGAAGGATGAGGTGGAGATGCATATGATGGAGGAGTTTGTGAGTTGGAGCGAAGACAGCCAGACGGGAGACGACGGGCTGACATGGAGGCAATTTATTTGTGGTCACCTCTTACAGGATCAGTGTCTGGAATAGATAGACAAACAGACAAAGAGAAAAGACAGATACATACCGTTTTCTTGTGGACTTTGCCATTGGTGTGAGCTTCGAGATCCACTATTGCATTCATCTTGATGTTGCATGGCTGTAGGAAGAGAACACCAGTCAGTAGAGCACATTACCATCACCATAACCACAACCATCACCATCATCACCACCACTACCATTACCATCACCATCACAACAACCTTCCTTTTCATTTTGTTTCCTTTAAAAAGGCTCCAACATATATGTCAGCCTTAAAAACCTAATGGGAGCTCTCCACACAACTGGTAGCCTCTCTATTCAGTCCCTGATCCCCAAGGTCAGACCATGACCTTTTCCCAGTCTTCATCATCATCACCCATGACCACCACCATGACCATCACCACTGTTGCCATCAGTAAATCATCATCATCACCATCATGCTCAACACTTGAATGTAGTGCTAAACTATTTTCACTGTAAACTGGTTCAGATTTTCATTTTTTTTGTAGCTTATTTCAATTAGCTCAACAGAGTAAACAGACAATACAACTCTACATCCTTTCCGTGGCACTTCTTGACTAGCATCATAATCTAGTGCTAATCTACTGCTACAACTGAGCACTGACGATGGAGAGATGGTAATTTTAGACCAAGTTACAGCAAAAACAGTAAATTAAATCATCTGACAGCTGCAAGGATAAAACAGAAATTCAATACACTCTCAATTATCCATCGGCACATTATCTACCATGCATCATTATCCATCGCAGCAAAATGGCTGAAACTTATAAATTTCCCTGGGAAGCCCAAAAATTAAAATCCATGCCAATCATCTTACCACCCAAACATAATTCCCTGGCAGCTTTACTCGTAGCTTGGAATTAGCTTTGTTTTCTTTTGTTTCATTTTTGAAGGCTCTAATATGCTTGCATGCGTTGGCTTTGATCACCTGATGGCGGCTCTCCATGCTGTTTGATCTCTGGCAGCTTCCCTATTCAGTCCCTTATCCCTGAGGTCACATTCAATGACCTACTCCCAGATCTTTTTTGGTCTGCCTCTCACTACCCTACCCCTAACACTAACACTTCTCACTTTCTGCACTCAATTATCATCTCCCATCCTCTCCACATGTCCAAACCATCTCAATCTACCTCTCTTCATCAAAACATCAATACACTCCAGTCCCAACCTACATCTCTACTCTTCCATTGTAAACCCAGCCCCCCCAGGCCTCGCACTCAGGGACGCACTGCACTTCCACCTAATCATTGCCATTTCTGTATGTCTGAGCCTACAAATAACCTCTTCCTTTACTGATCTCACTACCATACAGCATTGCACTCCTGACACAAGCCACAAACAATGATCCCTCACCACTGAGGGAGAGCCCTCTCAATGTCTGGAGGGGCAACAGCTCCCTGAATTTCTTCCAACTACTCCTCACTCTAGTCACAGAGCTAGCTCCTGCCCCACCTCCAGCATATAACATGTCTCCCAAATAACAAAACTCTTCCCCACACTCAAGAGACTCACCAGCAAGTTCAATCCATTCACACCTAACAATCTCCACCTGCTCTCCCTGACACACCGCACACATGAAATCAGCATTATCTTGCAGTCTACCTCTAATACCACTACATCTCTTGTGCACCCATTTATCACAAACACTGCATTATCTAGCAGTCTACCTCTAATACCACTACATCTCTTATGCATCCACTTATCAGACACTGCATTATCTTGCAGTCTGCCTCTAATACCACTACATCTCTTATGCACCCACTTATCACAGGCACCACACAAGATAGAATTACTTCCTACACCCTTGTAGCAAATTGCACATAGCCACTCCCCCTCTTCTCTGATATTACCACCACCAGCCTTAGATACTGATGATGATGATGATGATAATAATCATAATAATTCATACATCTTGCATCATCCAATCCTATGTTGCCCCATGAGGAGCGAAGGAGCCCGGGGTTAGGCAAGTTGGTCCTTACCTTTAAGATGAGAGTGACCAGCCTCACTCATCCCTGAGTGGCATTACATGAGTAATAAACCCCAACCACCCCTTGGATATAAACCTACACAGGCTCAATCCAACTGAAGCACCTTAATTACCCACTAAACCACCAGGTGCCATAATTTATCTATATGGTTACCACCCAGCATAGTAAATGGTTTCCTGGTGTACAGGAAACCATTTGGCATGTTACTCTGTGCAGAGTCACCCATAGGTAGAAGGAAGAGGAAAGAAAGAAGAAAAGAAAAACAGAAGAGGGAGTGTAAAGTCACCCGTAGGCAGAAGGAATAGGAAAGAATGAAGGAAAGAAAGACAGAGGAGGAAGGAAGGAAGAGAGGAAAGGACAGGCACCCAAAGCAGCACTACACTGAGTGAGTGGTTAGTGAGCGCCCCCACCTACCACTAATAATACAAAATATACATACCTTACAGAAGTACACCATACGTCCATCTTCCACCACCTTCAAGAATACAATGTCTTCTCCATACTTTTGTGCTGCAATAAATTAAAACATTATTTAGTACATCAGCACAAAAATGAACCTGGATTAAAGGGAAGCTTTCTTCGCTGTCACTGCTTTATTCCAGTAGCCTTAGTCACACTCTTGTAGGAGCTGCCTAGTGAGGGTCAACTGGCCTATAGAAGTTATCCTCTCTTCTTATGTTCTGATATTTTTAACTGGTCTTCATTTAATCTTCAAAGCTGAGTTGTAACAATATATTAACACTACACACTAGTCATCCACAAGTGCCATGCAAAGGGTGTACAGCCACAGTACAGGTACTGTCTTTCCCTGCCACTAAGATACATAAAAGAAACTGGAGAAGGATGAATTTCTGAGTCAGGTTAAGGTTATCGCTGCTTTGCTGCCCCTGCCTCATCAAGCAGACCCATCAAATCTAGGCAAGTAACTGCTCCTGCAGGGGTGTCCTGTGCGGTGAACCCAAGTTCCCATGTGGCGAACAGTGCCCTGGCACAGTGAGGTGTCAGGATTAGTGCGGAGGACTGGTTCCTGGGTGGATGATGGTGAATGAACTATTGTGCAAACCAACCTTGTGATATACTGTATCAGGGATCTGTTTCTACTGTTTAGTTTTTGAAGGCTCCAACATGCTTGCATGCGTCGGTCTTGGTCACCTAATGGCGGCTCTCCATGCTGCTCGGTCCCTGGCAGCCTCCCTGTTCAGTCCCTTAACCCTTAAGTCACACTTAATGACCTCGTCCCATGTCTTTCTCGGTTTACCCCTCCCCCAATATTAACACCTCTCACCCTCTGTACCCAATTATCATCCCCCATCCTCTCCACATGTCCAAACCACCTCAGCCTACCTCTCCTCATCACAACACCAATACACTCCAGTCCCATCCTACCTCTCAACTCTTCCATCGTAAACCCAGGCCTCCCAGGCCTTGCACGCAAGGACGCACTGCACATCCACCTAATCACTGTCATTTCTGTACGTTTCAGCCTGCAAATATCCTCTTCCTTTACTGCCCAGGTCTCACTGCCAAACAGCATCACACTCCTAACACATGCTGCATACAAAGACCCCTTAGCACGTAAGGAGAGTCCTCTCAATGTCAGGACAGGCAACAGCTCCCTGAACTTCTTCCAACCACTTCTCACCCTAGCAACCGAGCTAACTCCAGCCCCACCTCCGGCACATAACATGTCTCCCAAATAACAAAACTCCTCCACACACTCAAGAGACTCACCTGCAAGTTCAACCCTCTCACGCCTAACAATCTCCACCTGCTCTCCCCGACACGCCGCACACATGAAATCAGCATCATCTAGCAGTCTACCTCTAATACCACTACATCTCTTGTGCACCCATTTATCACAAATACTACACAAGATGGAATTACTTCCCACACCCATGTGGCAAACTGCACATGGCCACTCTCCCTCTCCTCTGATTGTACCGCCACCAACCCTAGATATCATCACTTTTGTTTTATCCGCATTTACCCTTAAGCCCTTGTACCCTATACCATCTCTCCACTTCTTAAATCTTTCCTCCGCCTCCTTTTCATTCTCTGCAATCAACACCAAATCATCAGCATACAAATCTCCCAAGGAAGTCCATCTCTGAAGTCACGTGAGAGGGCTTCAAGCACCATGATAAACAACAAGGGACTCAAAACTGACCCCTGATGCACGCCAACATTCACGGAAAACTCATCACTCAAAGCTCCATTCACTCTTACATGGGTGCGAGCACCCATGTACATGGCCATAACCACCCTAACCAGCCATTCTTCCAACCCCAGCTTTCTCATTGCCCACTTCACCACCTCTCAAGGGACTCTGTCAAAGGCCTTTTCCAAATCAACAAAAACAAAATACAATTCCCTTTTCTTTCCAATATATTTTTCCTGCAGCTGTCGAACAATGAATATGGCATCAGTGGTCCCCCTGCCTGGCATAAACCTAAACTGCATCTCATCGATATTCACTCTTTCTCTAATCATACCTTCTAGAACTCTCTCCATTACTTTCATTATCTGATCTAAGAGCTTTATACCTCTGTAATTTCCCCTTTCCAGGGCATCACCCTTTCCTTTGTACACATTTACAATTACACTCCTCAGCCAATCATCTGGGACAACACACTCATATATAATCCTATTTACCAGGTCAGTGACTAACCTCACCCCAGTATCTCCTGAGGCCTTCAACATTTCGGCAGTCAACCCAGACACACCTGCCGCCTTCCCTACCCGCATCCTGCCTATTGCCTGACTCACAGTAGCAGCGTCAATCAAAGGCCAAGGGCCAAACACTGGATCAGCTGGCTCCAAACCTTCTCTATCCCAGTCAAACTCCTCATTCAACAACTGGCTATAATGCTCTCTCCATGCATCTTTAATATCCTCACTGTTCACCACTACCCTTCCATCACCATTCTTCACACACTGCTCACCTACAATGTCCCGATTATCCCTCTTCACCTGATTTGCCACCCTAAAAATCATATTTTTCCTTTCTCCACAATTTTGATTATCAAGTAAAAGTCTCTGTGACTCAGACTTCGCCCTGTATACCTCTCTTCTAGCCCTGTGCTTGGCAGCCAAGTACTCCTCCCTGTTACCACCATTCTTCCATTCCCGGAAAAGCCTTCTTTTCTCCTCAACTGCAGCTTCTACACCCTCATCCCACCACCAAGTTACCTTATGTCTTAGTGGGCCTCTTGTCCAACCACATACTGCATCGGTAACTCTCAAGAGGTTGTTCTTAAGGGCTCTATACTGTTCATTAATGCCTCTATCTACGGCTTCCTGTTCAGGCACCACTCTCCTCATCTCACTATAGAAGGCATCCCTTACTGATTGGTTTCCCAGCTTCCATATTTTCCTCCTAGGTACATATGTACTGTCATTATTATTACTATTTTTTTTTTCATACTACTGGGACTGCTGTTGATAAGCTCATGTCTGTCTGGCTGAGCAGACTCATCAACCACATGTAAG
>JAGKTI010036508.1:0-11057 GCA_018397915.1 Birgus latro
ATGAACGTAAGGAAGAGACATGATTATTACTGAGAAAATCACCTTTTCACAGCCTATGTATTCAAATATGGGACACAAAGCATGAAGTAAATAAAATGTAACCAGAGAATGAGGATTTAGAAGTGATTATCGAAAATATTTAGCAGTTGACAGTGTACTTACATGTCCATCATGGTTGTTAACGAATATTACCCCCACCTCTAAGGTTTTTCCAGTGGTCATAATTGCTCTTGAAGCATGTCCAGTAATCCAGTGTTTAACTACACTTAATCCTTAGCACTGTGAATTATGATTATTTAAACAAGAACGAAAATACCATAAACGATCCGGCAACTCTTCACTCTTCACGGGAGTTGAGAGAGAACTGGCAGGTGGGGGGGGGAGCATGGGAAGGGAGCTGGTCGGCACGTGCGGGAAATTCAAACTGACGCGTTTTTTGGTGGGGGGGGGGTGCATTTTGAGGTTTCGACCATCAGCCTACAATGTCTGAACAGTGAGGTAACCGGATAGTGGTCATCCGGAAAGTAGAGAGATTACTGTATATACAAAAATGACAATCTCAACGTGGACTTCAATGGAGCCTGGTAAACTTTTGAGCCAAACCACCTTTGTCCTCCAAACTATTTTTGTCACTGTGAACAATTTTTAGAAGGAACTGTTTCTGTTCTTCGTCCTTGCATTGTGCATTCAGCCTCTGGACCACTGCAGTTCCTTGTTCAACAGCACCATTTACAACTTTCAAATCTGTGAGCAGGTTGTTGAGGCTGGGGGCATATATGGCCTCCGGGATCTCCTGCTTAACTCCAGCCTTTGCAGCCAGCCACCCCAGCATTTCCATTGTTTGGCTGGTCACAAATCTATCCAGGGTGTCAGTGACAGAAATGCTGAGATTTATTTCCCTCCAGTCTCTTCAGATACTTCCTGGCTGGCTGGCGAAGGTTTTCCAGCATCCATTGCCTTGTTTCCTGTTCAAGTCTCTTGTTGAAGAAGCCCAGGGAGACGGCCTCCTCACAGAGATACCATAGGTGATGTCGAAGGGCATTCTCTGCCACTGACACCACATCTTGGTCCAGGTAGTTGAGGAGGCCTTGAGACAGTCCAGATCGTCTTGACGGCCCTGCTTGGTACAACAACTTCATGCCAATACTTGATGTAGATAAGGCAGACAAATTTCGCCACTCTCGCCAATGCTCTTGCTCTGTGGCCTTCAAATCAACCTGGTCTGGGAAAAGCATGACCCTGAGAGCACAAATGGCCTTGGCCATCCATCTTGCATGACAGTATGCACCTAGGGCTCAAAATCTGACACCAACTCGCTCCTATATCTCTCTCCCAAGGTACAGATGGCAAAGCCTTAGCAGCTCCTCGTAGTCCTCATGTGGATGAGGGGCACTCAGAACACTGTTGATGTATTCCATCATGCAAGAACCCACACACAAAGCACTTTCAATGACATCACCTCATCAGCAACTCACAGCGAGACACTGAAAATCGCCTGAGGCACTGAAACAGCACTCACTCATTGCCCAACATCAGGGGGCAGGGGTTGGCAAATTCCTGAGTTACGACTGGTGGAGATAACCAAAAACCATATCATCAGCCCAGATGTGGCAAAAGAGTGTGACCTCAAAGTACACTTCAATTTCCAGGAGATTTTGCAGGAATCATTTATAGGGACAATGGATCACAGCCATATCCAATATGAAAAAACTGTAAAATATTTCCAAATATGAAACGCCCTATTGCTCCCACAAAAAATAAGGGATGGCCATATGATGATGTCTTCTTTAATTATATCTTGCCATCGCAAAATATTTCATCCTAGGGAAGATCTCGTGGCAGTGGAGAGGTTAAAGAGCCAATAATTAATACCTCAGTTATACAGTATCATACATATACACAAGAGAAAGCTCACCTTGTTGAAAAGAACCCTGGTGGCTCCAATCTTGCGTGAGATAAGGAAGGTGCGCATGAGAGCATTGGCTTGCCTCAATGCCTCCACCCGCTGTAGAGGATCATACAACAACCAGTCCATGGCACTAATCTTCACTCGGTCCTCAGCTGTTGTCTCAGACACTACTTCTCCTTCTGGGTCACGACCACTAGAAGATAACCTGACAAACAGAAGACACTGATGAGAAATATATGCACACACACAAATACAAACATGTAATACAGTTGATCCTCGATTCTACGGACCCTGAATCAACAGATTTCGGAAGCAACGGACAATATCTGCTGGCAAAGAATCGCTCCAGACACCAGTCATTTTTTTATTTCATTGCAGGCACACTCATGATCAGCAATTTCTGCTCAGGGGTGTCCCCTGAATACCCAGGAAAGACGGGAGGGGATGATGAAATGAGCCCCACCCGCCTCTACCCCAGCTCCCAACCCTTTCCCATTCCCCTACTCCACCCAACCCTCCAATCATCATTCTTAAGTGGCAGTTACATCTCATGCTAACCCCATACTTTACACTCATAGTCACATGACTAATACACAAACAAAACACTAGGACATGTAAAAAGTATTTAACATAACTAAGAATGCTGCAGCAAGAAATTAATGCAATATAACGCCGACAATAAAAAACGTTGACAACGGCCATACCAGGCCTCACGCGTTGGGTGCTTGCGTACGTTTGTGTGCGTACCTGTCGGTGTGTGTGTGTATTTACCTAATTGTATTTACCTAATTGTGATATACAGGAAATGAACTACGTTCGTGGGGTTCCGTCTCTGTTTCTCAATAAGTCAAATTTTGCCTTAAACTCGTTTAAGTTTTTAGACTGGATGATCTCTTTGTCCAGGCTATTTCACAGGTTTATACATCTATAAGGAAAACTATATTTCTTGATGTCCTTCGGGCAGCTTGGCTTCTTTAGTGTCATTCCGTGTCCTCTTGTTGCTCTCTCATCCCACACAAACAGATTTTCTCTGTCAATTTTTTCTACTCCTATCATGGTCCTGAACACTGCAATCATGTCGCCCCTCTCTCTCCTTTCCTCTAAGGAAGGCAAATCCAGCCTTTCCAGCCTCTCCCTGTATGGCAAATCTGCCAGACTAGGGACCATCTTGGTTGCTGTTCTTTGTATTCTATCAATCTTGTTTATATCTTTCTTTTTGTGTGGGGACCACACTACTGCTGCATATTCTAACCTGGGGCGGATCATGGCCACTATCAATTTTTTCATCATCTCCTCATCCATGTAATGAAATGCCACTCTTATATTGGTCAAGAGTTTATATGTCTCTCTCACTATCTTATTTATGTGCTTTTCAGGTGACAAACTATCCTGGACCAGCACTCCCAAATCTTTCTCTTCTCTCGCTTTTCTAATTGGCTCATTATCCATCAAATAATTCAATGGTGGCCTCTTGGTACTTTTACCCATTTCCAATATTTTACATTTTTTTGCATTGAATTTCATTTCCCACATCCGGCTCCAATCATATATCCTATCCAGATCCTCCTGTAGCATTTTACAGTCCTCTTCAACCTCTACCTTTCTCAAGATCTTTGCATCATCAGCAAACAGGCTTGCGTAGCTGTTCACTCCATCTACCATATCATTTACATAAATCAAGAACATTACTGGTGCCAACACCGAGCCCTGTGGGACACCACTTGTTACTTCCCTCCATCCAGATGTCCTGTCCTTTATTACTGTCCTCATTTGTCTGTCACTCAAAAAGTCTCTCATCCATTCCAGAAGGCTTCCCTTCAGTCCTCCTATATGCACTAATTTCCATAATAGTCTCTTGTGGGGTACCTTGTCGAAGGCCTTCTCCAGATCAAAGTGCACACAATCCACCCAACCGTCTCTCTCCTGTAGCACGTCAATTGCCCTTGAGTAGAAGCTCAACAAGTTAGAAACACATGACCTTCCACTTCTGAATCCAAACTGACTTTCAGTCAAAATATTCATCTCTTCCAAATATTTTATCCATCTATCTTTCAGGATTCTCTCACACAATTTCACAACCATGCTGGTTAGGGACACTGGTCTATAATTCAGGGGTTCTTCCTTGTTTCCTCCCTTATAGATTGGCACCACATTTGCCCTCTTCCATTCCCGAGGCACTTTCCCCTCTTCCAAGGAGCACACAATTAAATTGTGAATCTTATCTGCCAGTTGTTCTCTGCATTCCTTCAGTACCCAATTAGAGATTCCATCCAGTCCTGGGGCTTTCCTTACATCTTGAGTTCCCAGTAATTTATACACTTCCTGAACTTCCACTTTTATATCTTTTATCACTACATTTCTAATCACTCCCACTCCTTCCACAAACTCCCTTTCCTTAGTGAAAATCGATTGGAAACATTTGTTCATTACTTCAGCTTGCATTACTGCATCCTTGTAGACCTCTCCTTCTACCTTCAGTTTGGTGATTCCTTCCCTTTGCTTCAATTTGCCATTAATAAATCTATAAAACAATTTGGGTTCATCCTTACATTTGTCAATTATACTTTTTTCAAAGTTCCTTTCTTCCTCTCTACGTATTCTTGTATATTCATTTCTAGTTCTTTTATATTCTTCCTTTGCTCTGATATTACCTATCTTTCTCCATTTGTTCCATCCCATGTCCCTCTCTTTTTTCGCTACACCTTCTATTAAACCACACCTTTTTCGTGTTTTCTTTCCCACTTGCTCTTGGCTCATGTTTTTCCACTCCCAAATTGTAAAGGTCTAAAAAGATATCCAACTTCCTCTGTATCTCTCTTGTTTCTCTGAATTTTCAACAGTCTGCATTTTCAAAAAAATTTCTCAATTCTGAAAAAGTTTGTTTTCCCAAAGTTGTATCTTCCTTGCCTTTATTATAAAGCTCATCTCTTAGCACCACGTTCCCTGTTATCATCTGGAACTCAATGACCACATGATCACTTTTTCCTATAGGACACAGATAATTTAAAGATTCAATTACATCAGGTTCTTTGGATAGTAGCAAATCTAATCTTGATGGAGTGTCATCACCTCTGAATTGTGTCTCTTCTTTAACCCACTGTGTCATTACATTATTCATTTCTATATTTAACAATTTAGTGCCCCACGAATCTTCACTGCCTCCTGAGTCCCATTCCTCCCAGTTCACCTCTTTACAATTAAAGTCACCCATTAGGATTATATTGTTGCTTTTCTCGATCACTTTCTGTAGATAACTAACCACGTCTGACAACATCTCCTGGTATTCATCGTCATTCCATGCTCTAGTCTTAGGGGGAACATATACCACTGCCATATCTCTCTTACCATTCTCCCCAGTTTCTAATTTCATATTTATCGCTTCGACCCTGCCCTCTGCCATTTCCACAGTATCTACGTTTATATTGTCCTTCACTGCTATCATCACTCCTCCTCCCATTTTTTCTTTTCTGTCTCTTCTCCATAATTTGTATTTCCCACCTCCCATATGAATATCAATATCTTCTTTCAATTTAGTCTCTACAAAGCACATAACATCAGGTTCGTGTACCCTCAAAAAATCATTGATTTCTAACCTTGCCGATGTTAGTCCATCAATGTTTGTGTACGCCACTTTCAAACTTTTTTCATCGTTTTTTATACTCTTGTCTCTCCTTCCTTCCGTCGGTACCACTTTCTCAATTTCTGGTCCATAAATCTCCAATAGAACTCTGTCTTCTCTTTCTCCGTTCGTAGTTCGTTTTTTATCTTTGCGTCCTTTACTAACTCCTTTAATTTAGCTCTTTCCTCTTCATTTGCATCTCTCCTAATCCAAACATTTTTAAACCCCTCTTTCTCTGACAATTTCCATGTTCTACTTATGATTTCATTCACTATTACTTGGGACTTAAACTTTACTTTCAAGGGCCTTGCCCCACCATCCTCGTACTTTCCTAACTTCAACACTTCTTCAATCTCTTCTTGGGCTTCATTGTTTCCCTCCATAACCAGTGATATGATTTCTTTAGCCTTGCTCAGTTCCTCCCTCTCTCTTTCAGATCTTACTGTCATTCGTTTTTCTTTTATTCCTGAAATTATCACACATTTTTTCTTGTCTGTTACATCCCTGACCAAAGAGTCTCTACTTCTTAGTACTCTAACCACTTCCTTCTCCACTTTTTACTTACTTTGTTGTTCTATGATCTCCTTCAAATTTACATTTCCTTCCTCCTGTATTTTCTTCCACCCCTTATGTTGCTCCTTGATTTCCTGAATATGCTCATCTTGCCTCCTCGATTTTGATTCGTACTCATCTAGTTTACATTTTATTCTGTCCCTTTCTTCTTCCAACCTCTTATTCTCCCTCTTCAGCTGTTTTATTTCATTTGATGCGGACTCGTTACTCACCTTTAATTCTGTGACTTCTTTTTCTTGTTCCTCACTACGTGTGCTAACTTTTTCCAGTCTATTCTGTAGGACTTTGATCTCTCTCTCTTGCTCTATGGTCCGTTCCTGCAGCTGCTTAATTACTTCCCATACCTTTTTTAACTCCTGGACATTCCTCTCCGCCGTTTTCTCTACTCCTGCTACTCTTGTTTGTTGCAGCTTATCACTTCCTTTACCTATATTTTCCTCGGAGAAGCCCACAAATTCCCCCTCGCCAGTTGTAAACAATCTTCCGTCTCTCTCCGCCATGATACAACCATATGGAAACTTTCTTTTTCACTTTGTCTTATATTTTTAGGGCCGAAACTTGCGTTTTTTTTTAAACTAATATCCGATGGGACCACCACTCACGCATTCAACCACATAATCACAATAGGCTATCTCATTTTCACCGCTAGTTCTGCAATTATTTCCCCTCGATCCAGGAGCAGCTCTGTCTCTCTCTCTCTACGACCCGTGTGTGTGTGTGTGTGTGTGTGTGTGTGTGAGGATATGAAAAATGAATGGACATTGCAAGTTGTGTTTAAAGGACTGAATAAGAATTTGATTGCAGTAGATGAACACGTAGGATACTGGGTAAATGAGAGANTGTGTGTGTGTGTGTGTGTGTGTGTGTGTGTGTGTGTGTGTGTGTGTGTGTATTTACCTAATTGTATTTACCTAATTGTGATATACAGGAAATGAGCTACGCTCGTGGGGTCCCGTCTCTGTTTCTCAATAAGTCAAATTTAGCTTTAAACTCGTTTAAGTTTTTAGACTGGACGATCTCTTTGTCCAGTCTATTCCACAGGTCTATGCATCTATACGGAAAACTATATTTCTTGATGTCCTTCAAGCAGCGCGGCTTCTTCAGTTTCAGTCCATGTCCTCTTGTTGCTCTCTTATCCCATAAAAACAGATCTTCTCTATCAATTGTATCTACTCCCATCATGGTCCTGAACACTGCAATCATGTCACCCCTCTCTCTCCTTTCCTCTAAAGATGGCAAATCCAGCCTTTCTAGCCTCTCACTATATGACAGATCTGCCAAACTGGGGACCATCTTGGTTGCTGTTCTTTGTATTCTCTCAATCTTGTTTATATCTTTCTTTTTGTGTGGGGACCACACTACTGCCGCATATTCTAACCTGGGGCGGATCATGGCCACTATCAGTTTTTTCATCATCTCTTCATTCATGTAATGGAATGCCACTCTTATGTTGGTCAAGAGTTTATATGTCTCTCTAACTATCTTGTTGATGTGTTTTTCAGGTGACAAACTATCCTGGAACAGCACTCCTAAATCTTTCTCTTCTCTCGCTTTTGTGATTGGTTCATTACCCATCATATAGTTCAGTGATGGTCTCTTGGTGCTTTTACCCATTTCCAATATTTTACATTTTTTTGCGTTGAATTTCATTTCCCACATCCGGCTCCAGTCATGTATCCTATCCAGATCCTCCTGCAGCATTTTACAGTCCTCCTCAACCTCTACCTTCCTCAAGATCTTGGCATCATCAGCAAACAGACTTGCATAACTGTTTACTCCATCTACCATATCATTTATGTAAATCAGGAACATTACTGGTGCCAACACCGAGCCCTGTGGGACACCACTTGTTACTTCTCTCCATCCAGACATCCTGTCCTTTATTACTGTCCTCATTTGTCTGTCTCTCAAAAAGTCTTTCATCCATTCCAGGAGGTTACCCTTCAGTCCTCCTATATGCTCTAGTTTCCACATTAGTCTCTTATGGGGTACCTTGTCAAAGGCCTTCTCCAAATCTAAATATACACAATCCACCCAACCGTCTCTCTCCTGCAGCACATCAATCGCTCTTGAGTAAAAGCTCAACAAGTTGGAAACACATGACCTTCCACTTCTAAATCCAAACTGACTTTCAGTCAAAATATTCATCTCTTCCAGATATTTTATCCACCCAACACGTGAGGCCTGAGGTGGCCGTTGTTAATGATTATGTTTTATTGTCAATGTCATTGTGCATTAATTTCTTTCTGCAGCATGTTGATAGTTGTATTCTTTTAACATATCCTAGTGTTCTGTGTTTGTACAGAAGTGGGACCAAGAGTGTTAAACATGAAATCAGCTTGAGATGTAACTGCCAGCTAAGAATGACGGGCGCGATGGGGGATGGTAGGGGATTGAGGGAGGGTTGGGAGCTGGGGTGGAGGCAGGTGGACCTCCTTTTGTCCCCCCCTCTCCTTTTCCCTGCGTATACAGGGGTAGGAAGGAGGCTCCCCTGGGCAGAAATTAGTGACTGTGAGTGAACATCTTTGTTCATTTCTAACTACATACAGTATTTCTCTTGACAGGTACAGAAATAAATGATACTGTAGTTAAACATAAAAAATTACTGTAATACAGTCCTGTACTGTACTGTACAGTACACAACAAGCAAGTAGTAATATAATGGGTCCATAGAAAACAGGGTATTGTGAGGTAAACTAGTCTGCGATAGCGTTGCTGCACCTCACCTTCTATACCATCGTATTTCCATTGCAATTTTTTGAGTTTTAGGCTATTTTCCCTTCATTTTGAAGCAGCGGACTTTTTCAAGCAACGGGCACTCATCCCCCCTATTAGTCCGCTGATTCGAGGGTCGACTGTATATTCACATACAGTGGACCCTTAGTTTACATGGGCCTGGTTTACACTAACCACTCTTTACACAGTACCCTCAATCTCTATCCTTCTGCCTCATGGTTTACACAGAAGGATTGCAGCTACGAACCCCAGACTGCTGTCTTCAGCATTTAAAATACCTGTGTGGTGACATGGTGGTCACACAAGACTGATGTCAGGGCCTTGATGCACACACACAAACACACCACTTTGAATGTCCTTCCCTGTCCCTTTCACCCATGCTGGCTGCATATTGTGTCACAACCCTGAAGATTAAGGAGTAGGCTGCTTCACCAGATGATCAGGGAGGTACTCCCACAGGGAATGAGAGTGCTGGTGATAGGGAGAGCTGGTGTTGCCATTTCACTAGCTGCTGGATCATCCCCCTTTGCTGACCTTTTCAGTGTGACACATGGAGAGTAGACCAGCATACTTTTCCATACACTTTCCTCTAACTATCTCATGCACTACACTAAACGCACTTTATGTCACACATGTCCCACTACATACAGGGCTTAATGCCAGCAAGGGCATGCAGCCAGAAAACTGCCCCCCATACCTAGTGGCAGACCTATTGTGGAAGACGTGACAAGGACTCCGCCAGTATAGATCTTGGCGCTGGGATGGGATGGGGTTCAACCTATGCTAGAATGTACAGGGCATTGCGGTTCCCAGGCAACCACTTTCGCCCAGCAAAGAGAGACCCAAACCTGGGAGCAGCACCCCAGGTGGCTGCCCTATCAATGGGTATATAATGGTGGGCCAGTTCCAATGCAAAGACGTAATTAGAGGGTGTTCCTGTAGCTGCCCTGGCAGGGTGTCCCAAGGCCACTAACACAGCCACGGCTGGTGGGCTATTGGTCCCAGATCCCATGCCTAAGCCTGAGACTCTGTGGGTGGGAGAGGCCTGTGGTATGCTTCTCCCCATTATTTATTCTTGCCAAATTATGACTTGAAAGAAAGATCTTCTCAGCAAGCCTGAGGAAACTCAATCACCCAAGGGAATCAGAGTGGCATCAGGGAATCTGGGAAGTTTGTGGAGCAGAGCAGGGGAAGTTGTTGAGACATTTACTGGTGGGTGGATGTGGGATGTGTGCAGGGAGTCAGGTATAGAGGAGGATAAGCCAGAATGATTGCTGGGGGGGGGGATGCCCATTACAAGTTGTTATAGCAGGGTAAGGCAGATGAATATGGTGGTGTGGATGTGTTGGTTTAGAAGAAATGAGTGGAATACGTCATGAATGTGGCGGGAGACAGTGATAGGACAATCGTTTTGTTTTGTTTCATTTTTGAAGGCTCCAACATACCTCCATGCATCGGCCTTAGTCACCTAATGGCGGCTCTCCATGCTGCTCGATCATTGGCAGCCTCCCTGTTCAGTCCCTTAACCCTTAAGTCACACTTAATGACCTCGTCCCATGTCTTACTCGGTCTACCCCTCCCAACCCCTCCCCCAATATTAACACTTCTACATCCTCTACACCCAATTATCATCCCCTATCCTCTCCATATGTCCAAACCACCTCAGCCTACCTCTCCTCATTACAACACCAATACACTCCAGTCCCATCCTACTTCTCAACTCTTCCATCGTAAACCCAGCCCCCCCCAGGCCTTGCACACAGAGACGCACTGCACATCCACCTAATCTTTGTCATTTCTGCACGTTTAAGCCTGCGAATATCCTCTTCCTTTACTGCCCAGGTCTCACTACCATACAGCATCACACTCCTAACTCATGCTGCATACAAAGACCCCTTAGCATGTAAGGAGAGACCTCTCAATGTCAGGAGAGGCAACAGCTCCTTGAACTTCTTCCAACCACTTCTCACCCTAGCAACCGAGCTAACTCCAGCCCCACCTCCGGCACATAACATGTCTCCTAAATAACAAAACTCCTCCACACACTCAAGAGACTCACCTGCAAGTTCAAACTTTCACGCCTAACAATCTCCACCTGCTCTTCCTGACATGCCGCACACATAAAATCAGCATTATCTCGCAGTCTACCTCTAATACCGCTACATCTCCTGCGCACCCATTTATCATAAACACTGCATAAGATGGAATTACTTCCCACAC
>JAGKTI010036509.1:0-11057 GCA_018397915.1 Birgus latro
TGCCCTCACACTTACTCCCATGGCGCTGGCTGCTTGCAAATAAGTTTGTTTGCTCCACAATGTGACCCACAAATTCCTCCCCAAAGAACAGGTGGAAGAAATCCACCCTGGTGGAGCCTCAGTGGATTCCATGAGCCGTGCAGCCAGACCGCCACTCCTCATTGAAGGGGTGAATGATGGGAGTGAAATCATTCCCATCTTCCCAGTTCCACGTCACACTGCCGTCGCCCCCATCGTTGCCTTCGTTGGGGTGGGGAGGAGAGGGTGGTGGAGGAGGTTGGGGAGGTGGAGAGCGGCGGGCTTCCCCACTTGCGCTCCTCTTCCCTCGGCCTTTTCCCTCCCCATTTCCCTTCCCCTTCCAGGCTTTTACAACATCAGGGGGATGTGGGGAGGAAGTGCGGGAATACTGAGGAGCGAATGACGTGCTGGAGAGCGGGTCCTCACCTGCCCGCTGCCCAGGTGCACCACGTGGTATTGTGGTAAGTAAGGCAATAAAGTGCAGGTTGCCAGCGTAATATTTAGAACAACACAAATGCACAACTTACACTAATACCTCGTACACACACTGCGTCCATACCAGCAGCGGCAGATCTTTCCCCCTGCCTTCCACACGGCGTTGCCACGGCAGGTGGGACCAGGCCGTGGTGGCACGCCCTCTGCAAGATGCACAACACACTTCAGGTTACAGATAGATAGACAGACGGACTGATAGATAGATAAACAGACTGATTGATAGATAGATAAAAGACAAAGATAGATAGATACATAGATACATTGATGGACAGATAATTAAATAGACAGATAAGCGGATAAAGAGACTGATAGACAGAAATAGTCAAGAAAATAAACAACACATTCCAGGCTACAGATAGATAGAAAGATAGATTATCAGATAGACAGACAGACAATCTGGCAGATACACAACACATTCCAGGTTACAGAAGGAGACATATTCTTATACAGGAAAGAAGAAACGAAAGACCAGAAGTCTGCAAGATTATTCCCTCTAAGATATAACATAAACAAGATAACAGAGCCAAGTTCAAGATCCGTTCTTTTCGAGATACCTGGACACACTGTGCTTAAAGGACAGATCATACGCAGTAGGAAATACAGACAGAGGAGGAATGTTTCTGAGTTGACCTGCTGCATACATTAAGGACTAGGAGTAACGATTAACTCTTGCATCAGAGCTGGACAGAAAAGGAATGAGAGTTTGTTGCTAGAAGGGTGCGATGCCCCCGCCGTAGTGGCAGGGGGATGCAAGCAGACAGTTCAGAGGAGCGATGACCATTGAAGCAGCGATAGTAAAGAGATAAAGATGCAACAGTGCGGCGAGAAGCAGAGGTTAAAGAAAGTCAGGAAAAGGAGGAGAGTTAATGAGACGAAAGCCTTTGACTCCATCTTGATGGGAAGACCTGTGTGTGGGGAGCCTCCCCACACGTGAGAGTTGTATTCCACACAGGAGCAAATAAAACCCATGTATAAAGTCAACAACTGTGCACGGGTAAGGAAGGTACAGATTCGATTTAGCACACCTAGTCTCTTGGAAACACTTTACGAGAGAGGTAATATGTTATTTCCAAGATAAATCCTGAGAGAATGAAACCTGAAGTATGTTTTAAGATGATGCAGGATTGGGTTCAATATTGTTAAAAGAGGATGCACTTGTGGAAGATTTTGTCGGGTTGAGAGATGTAAGAACTGGAATTTTGATGCATTAAAAACAAGTTTACTTTTACCCGAATCAGATATATGAGCCAAGCCAGACATTAGGAATGCCACAGCTTCATCCCTTGTCTGTTGAAGTAACTGCTGAGATGGACACTGTGGGAAATGAATGGAAAGGTGAAGAGTGGAGTCATCAGAGTATGAGTTGATAATGTTAGATGCACAGCATAGAAGGTCACTGATGAATAGAAGGAAGAGAGTTGGTGATAGGACAGAGCCCTGAGGAACACCACTATTGATAGCTCCAGGAAATGAACTGTGGCCGTCTACAACAGCAGCTATAGAACGACTAGAAACGAAGCTAGAAATGAAGGCACAGATAGAAGGATAGAAACCGTAAGAGGGCTGTGTGGAAATTTAAGATTTTTGCCAGAATTGATCGAAAGCCTTTGAGATGTCAAGTGCAATGGCAAAGCTTCCGCAAAAAGTCCACAGAGTATGATTACCATGAATCTGAAAGGTAGGTGAGAAGATCGACAGTGGAGCGTCCCTGGCGCAACTCATATTGACGATCAGAAAGATGCTTTATAATTTTTTTGTTAAGAATGTGCACGATAACTTTTGAAAGACAGGATGTTAAAGCAATTGGGTGATAGTTAGAGGGTTGAGAATGGTCACCCCTTTTTGAGACAGGCTGAGTGAGAGCAAACTTACAGCAAGAAGGAAAAGTTCAAGATGATGGACAAAGGCGAAAGAGTTTACCTGGGTAGGGTATAAGCACAAAAGCATAGATCTTGAGGACGGCAGGGGGGACCTCATCAGGCCCATATGCCTTGTTAGTACTGTGGCCAGTGATGGCAGAAAATACATCAACCGAAGAGCTTTTAACATCAGCATGAGGAAGTCAGAGGGGGGAGGTGATGGAGGAAGAGTTGTGGATGAAGAGTTGTACTTTATCAGTGGAAAAAATAGCTACAGAGCCATCAGAAAGGAAAAGAGGAGAGACGAATGATGAGGTAACATTGTTAAAAAGGTGTTTGGCAAGGCGCTAGATGGAGCGGGAAGAATTCGAGTTGAAGAGTTCAGAGCATTTAGTACGAAAGAAATTATTTTTAGCAGAACGAAGAACAGGCTTAGCATGATTCCGGCAAGAAACATAGAAGAGATGAGATTCAGGAGTGGGTTGACTCTGATACCTTTTGAAAGCCTTCTCCTTTTTGTGGACATCATTAGAACAAGTGTGATTAAACCGGGGTATTTTTTTGGCATCAGTAAAAGGATATGAGAAAGGAATGTATGCTTCAGTTCCTGAGAGAACAACCTCCGTAATGTGCAAGGCACACTCAGATGGCTCTTGGCCGTGGAAGCAATAATCATTCCAGGGAAAATCAAAGAAATACTACTTGAGGGCCTCCCAATCAACAGCTCCAAAATGCCAGAACCGAAGCATCTTTGGAGGGTCCACAGGCCTTACTGGTATGATACGACATGTTAAGACGATCAGGTTGTGATCGGAGGAGCCCAACAGAGAGGAAAGATAAACAGCATAAGCAGTAAGATTAGTTGTAAGGAAGAAGTCAAGTATGTTGGAACTCTCTCCAAGGCGGTCAGGGATATGGGTAAGGTGCTGTACAAGCTAATCTAGGTCATTAGGGATAAAAAAAGGCATGGGCATGCTTACCAGGTGGATCAGTGAAAAGAGAGGACAGCAAAATGTGGTGGTGAACATTGAAATCTAGCAAGGAGATTTCAGAGAAAGGAGAAATGGAAAGGATGTGTTCCATCTGAGAAGTGAGATAGTCGAAGAATTTTTCATAGTAAAATTAGGGGATAAGAAAACAGCACAGGTATATTTAGTCAGAGAGTGACAGGATAGCAGAAGCCAGAGAGTAGGAACACGAGAGCAAGATAAGTCCTTGCATACATATACGCAACAGCAGCCACTTTGGCTTTGAAATGAGTGTAGAGAAAGGAGTTTGCACAGAAGTGTCTGCTGTCAGTTGCTCCAGACAGCTGAGTGTAAGTTAGGAAGAGAAGGCGAGGTTTAAAGGAGTGGTGGTGCTCAACAGTAAGTTAGAGGAAAGGCCGCAAGTGTTGCAGAAATGAGCCAGACTGGTTCCAAGCATTTTGCTGGGTCGTCACCACGAGAGGGTTACAGACAGATAGACATATAGATAAATAGACTGATAGACAGATAGACAGACAGATAGATAGTTTATAGACAGAAGGAACAGCAGAACAGTCAGTGGCCTGTATTCTCGTCGGGTAAGGAGGCTCCTTAACACCATTACCTTAGCGATTTACTTTCCAAACTACCCATTAATATCCCCTTGTTTGATTTTTTTTGTCTTTTTATATCGACACATTGCATGAATAACTCACATGAATATAGTAACGGAGAAGAATCAGAAATAAATCGGTAAGGAAGAAGTATTAGTAAGAATATAGTAACGAAGCAGAATCAAAAATAAATTGGTAAGTCTGCTGGTGTGGGCGTGGGTTTAGTAGTGGAAGTTGGAAATGAATAAATAATACAAGATAGCTTAGTCTGCTGGTGTGGGCGTCGGTGTGGTAATGAGAGTTGGAAATGAACAAATGTGGGTGTGGGTGTGGTAGAAAAATAAACAGAAAAGCAATATTCATTACTACAGTTCTTGAAATTGGCACAAATTTTTGTAACACAGAAGAGGACAGCAAGGTACAGTAAGCAAAATAAATCACTTAGGAAACGGTGTTAGGGATATTGTGGTAGAGGGTGTGGTAGTGTTTGTGTGGGGATGATTTTATGTGCATATACTCCTTCTACCTAAACTTAACCCAGATTTTCATCTTTTTGCAGCTTATTTCACGTAGCTCAGTGGTAGAAAAAGACAATGCTATGGCTCTACATTCTTTCCATAGCACTTCTTTGTGTCTAGCATCATATTCTAGTGTTAATATAATACATCCTTTCCATTGCACTTCCTCGTGACTAGCATTAAATTCAATTGTTAACAATACATCCTTTCCATAGCACTTCGTGACTAGCATCAAATTCTAGTTTTAATATAATAAATTCTTTCCACAGCACTTCTTCGTGACTAGCATGATATTCTAGTGTTAATATGACAACAGTTAGGGTAGAGGTGGCAGGTTTAGGCCAACGTAAAGACACAACTGCCTTACACCTCTTCAGGCCATTTCACACCGTCTGTGATGGTAACTGTCCTGCGGTGGTACGCTGGCAGTGCTTAACCCATCACGTCCCAACCAATATCCGTCCTCCGATACCCCCCAGTCCCGAGCATTTTTGGAATATTTTTTTTTTTGGGGGGGGGCTCAAACCTTCGCTTTTGGAGAGAAACATCGAAAATTCAAAGAGAAATCGCCTTCCTGAGGCTATAAATGGTGCTACAGGTGATGAGTAAGCCTTACATTTTCCCTCTTTCTCGGGGTACCTGGCTAAAGAAAACGAGCTATGGAAGGGTTAACTAATTCAAGCCACTTTAAATTACGTATTTATTTATGTATTTGGTAAGAATTTATGTGTAGTAACAGCCTATATCGGTTTTCACACATTTATATAGGCAATAGAAGAATTGTTCAGTCACCAAACACATCCACTTATGGCACATTCCTTTATGACATTACCACCTCATCACTTCTGTTTGTTTCTTGCTCTGGCTTCTTTATTTCTTTGTCAGGAATCACTTTCACTGTGAATTTCGTCATTGGAGAGACCGGACAACATACCTTCACTGGCCAGGTTACTGCTAACAGGCGAATTGCCCAGTGTGTGGGGGGAGGGGGGAGAGGGGGGTTAGGTGGGTCCACACAGTATCCCCACTTGACAGCAGGTAGAGGAAGGTCTCCCACATATGCCTACCAAAAATCACCCATGAAACTTGAAAATTGTGCAAATTATGACCCTTGCAATTGTGCGACATAAGCGTACATCAATGGGTGTAGCTGTGATAAAACGTTGCGCCGTACCCATACGTCAATGGGATTCCTCGGGTTAAGATGCGAGTTTTACACCGTAGCAATGTCAGCGAGTTACGTTGCGGATGTTGCGATTATTTGTATCACTTGAGCCATGGACGACAGTATCGAGTGGTCCTATGGGAAGGAGGAGGAGGTGGAGAAATTATTTTTGCCCACTCTAACCATTACCAAGAAAATTAAAAAGAAATGGGTAAAGGAAAAATGTGTAACGATTACAGCTGAGGGAATACCATCGACTTTTTCCAGAACTTCAGGTGATGGGGAAGAATTCAGGCACTATTTTAGACTGTCTCAAACTCTGTTGAATGAAGTCTTATCAACGACTGAACGAGACATCCAGAAACAAGGCACAAACTATAGGCAGTCCCTAAGTGTGAAGGACAGGCAGTCGCTAAGTGTGAAGGACAGGCAGTCCCTAAGTGTGAAGGACAGGCAGTCCCTAAGTGTGAGGGACAGGCAGTCCCTAAGTGTGAAGGACAGGCAGTCTCTAAGTGTGAAGTACAGGCATCTCTAAGTGTGAAGGACAAGCATCCCGAAGTGTGAAGGACAGGCATCCCTAACTGTGAAGGACACACTGGCAGACTGTGGCAACCGACTCCTCAAGCACTCTTGTGTGCATGAATGATGGAAGCTATGTCGGGAAACATCGCGCAGGCGGCGATCCGGAAAGTATGCAAGCGACGTCACATGCGACCGTCACATAGTATTGCGTCCAGTCTGAACAGCCTTACTCAAAACAACACACGCAGTTGAAAGCATAGCTAGCATTGCATCCCGTCAACTGCCTTCCCTTAGCGATTTATTTTTAGGTATGAGTGGATAATATACTTTTGTACATTATTAGGGAAGAGTATGGCGAAAGTGGAAGGATTATGTAGCACAGAATAGGACAGTATGGTGTAATTAGCAAAATAAATACGTTTGAAAAGGTGTTAGGGCAATACAGACAAAACAGTATAGTTAGGATATATTTTCTGCCCATCCTCAATGCTATAAAAAATAATAATAATAGAGAGAGAGAGAGAGAGAGAGAGAGAGAGAGAGAGAGAGAGAGAGAGAGAGAGAGAGAGAGAGAGAGAGAGAGAGAGAGAGAGAGTACGTACCGCATCCAATCAAGGTGCAGATAGCAAGGCCTTCATCTGAACACCTACACCAGTTACAGTTGTCAATCTTGAACTCTGAGCCCGGCACACAATCAGCACCAGGGGGCAATCCCGGGAAGGGGTAATCATGGCCTGGAAGGAGGATGGTACATAGTAGGGCATTTAGAAAGTTTTAGGTACGCAGCATTAGTATGAGCTATAGTCCTTCCAGTATATGCTGAACATTTGGGCGTTGGCCTTTCCAGGGATTCCCCCATGCACGTTACTGCCAAATCAGGCCCAACACACATCACTCTGTCTTATAACTATGTCAGCTATTACTATTTCTAAATCAATTTGTATATATTTACTTCTCTAATAAGGCTGCACAGTGTTATGAATGTTTCCCTTTTTATAATAGCAATGATTTTGTATAAATACAACAATACTTGGCAGCATTGCTGTCCAACGTTGCTTTCCTCCGAGCTTAGGAACAAGTGACACGGTCAGGGATGACCGTGCTAATCAAAAGGTCAGGTCAGGTCAGAGAGAGAGAGAGAGAGGCTACTCAAATTCAAATAATTCATCATACTGTATAGGCTTATCAGCGCAAAATGTGCAGCGTTCCTTTTATTATGCAGAGAGAGAAAGAGAGAGAGAATCCGATAATTGACCTCATAGGGATTTGACCCAGTAATCCGACAATTGACCCTGTATGAGGTTTGGCAGCGTTGCACGTGGGGGGATCCCCCGGAACGGCCAACGCTCAAATGCTCAGCATATATTGTGTGAAGCGAGTTACCAATGATTTCTCTCAGTTAACCCAACCAGTCCTGACAGCTTTTTTACCCAACCCACCCCGAGAACCTGACCGCTTTTCAACTTGTCTTTTTTTTGGCTCAGACCTTAGCTTTTGGTGAGAAACATCGAAAATTCAGCGAGAACGCGCTCACCTGAAGTGAAGAATATTCTAGGTAGGTAAGAGATCCCTCACCTGGCTACCGTTTTTTATCATGCCGCGCTCCATAAAATANAAAAAATGTTGTGACGTGCATCGTACGTCGGGGGGACTGGGCGGGTTAAGTTTGGAAATGAGCGGCCCAACCCGACCCGTCCCCAAGGCTAAGCAGAAGCTAATAATTACTTCCGTCATGGAGTGCAGCAGCCACTCTGTGATAGAAGTAAAGTTAGGAATGATAGGAAGTAGGAGTGGCGCAAGTTCAAAATGGCTTCCTGTACATAGGTTAGGAACGTTCATGTGAGAACGATGGCAAAGCTCAGTTCTAAGCTTATGAACTAAGAGACCTTCGCTATTCAAGTACAGAAGCTACTCGCAAAGTCTTGCTAACCCTCGTAAGAGTCGCAAAATCGAACAGCAGAAATATCAGTTTTGTTCTTCCTTTCTTTTCCTTTTTTCTTTCTTCTTTATCAGTCATAATTCCAAAACAAAAAGACGTACGCGAGCGTACTATACACCAAAACGCTGCTTGTCAAGTGTACATGTTTAGAAAGGCATTCAGGCTACGGTTCGCGAGCTACGGCCTCAAAACAGCATCGCGGTCACCCGTAAGTACGCTGTTTTGCGCAATATTGGTTACCTACAGCTCGCCTGCAGTTAAAGAACGTACCAAAACTCTTCTGTTCACGGGAAGACAGCCTCGTTTTAGTCTTTCAGTAGCGATATGTAGGCATTAACATATAATTACAATATGTAATAGTTATAGACACTAAAATATAGCTATTGACATGAGTAACACACAATAAGTCATGTCTGATGTACAAGGAAAGTCGAACACATATTCTAGCTCAAGAATGTCGAGTTACCACAGACTCTTTAAGCCAGACAATACAGGTATGTCATCAGCATGCAGTATAACCAACCTGAGCCAGTTATCTGACGTCATGGAAAACTACCTGTGGAAAGGTACCAAAGACACACCTATACACTGGTCGGTATATATAGGCTGGGAAATCGAAGAGGAGAGCAGAGAAGGACAGAAGGGGTTGGAGTAGGATAGCTAGGTGGCTCATCGTCACGCTACGTTACGTTACGTTTGATTACGTTACGTTACACTGTCAAGTTTTCATAATGATAACTTTGTACAATAAAACCCTGTAACCCTGAGAAGTGACTGTAACTCACTTCATTTGAGATAAAAGGATGCTTCGACGATCTACAATTACAACCAACCTCCCTATCTCTCTATGTCTATCTACGGCTACGTCAATGATAAATGGAGCTATGTTCTACGAGTCAGCTGCAGTCCAAACAGCATCGCTCTACCGTAGCTAGCTATAGCATTAAAATCTTACACTTGCTCTATGCACAATTATACTTGCGCAAAAAGATCATAATAGAGAAAACAAAAATGTTAAAAAATAATTGTTAAGAGTTACGAATGGAAAAATTGCATAGATAAGAGATGAAAAAAAACACAGAAACAAGAGAGTATTCAGGATGGGAGGAGATTTGGAGACTTATACCCATTATTACATTCCACACTTTAGCCCAAAACTTGTAGCTGGTGGAATGTAGTAATGGGTATAGGTCTCCAAATCTCCTCCCATCCTGAAGGCCCTCTGATTTCTGTGCTTTTTTCACCTCTTATCTCAGCACTTTTGCCCTTTGCAGATTCGGAGACCTATACCCATTACTACATTCCACACCTTAGCCACAAACATGTATTTGTTGCGGGTGGAATGCTCTTGTGCCCATGCTTCTTTCACCTCTTATCAATGTACCTTGTCCATTCCTACGTCTTCACAATAATTTTAGATGAATATTTTTGTTTTCTAGTGTGAAGCAGAGTTGAAATTCTTTCTGCATGTGATACATTTATTCATTAAATTTTATCAACTAAAAACTCACCCATAAAGGCGCAGCAACCCCTTGGAATCTATAGTTTTCAAAGGCAGTGTTGGGCTCAGATCTGTGAATGACTCTTTTAAACAGATTTTCCGTCATAACATTGTGTGTTTTGGTATCAGCCCTAGCAATTAAATATCGGAGATTCAGCCTATAATTTTATATCACAGGGAAATTGTGATGACATGGCGCCCTCCTGTTCGTCACGCGTTCACAAAGCCACTTTACTGGTAATAATAATAATAATAATAATAATAATAATAATAATAATAATTACTGACCTGAGTAGGCGGACACAAGGCACATCATCACCGCCAACACCAGGACGCTCTCGTGTAACCCCTTCATTACCAGTAGTGGTAGTGGTTGTGGTGGTAGTGGTCGTGGTGGTAGTAGTAATGGTAGTAGTGGTAGTGGTAGGGAATGACTAACCTCTCCCCAACACCCGGTATATATACACCACCTACACCCACACCCACACCAGTTGCCATCTCTCGCCACTCACATGAAGGTTATCTTGATCAACAAAAAAAGGGGGAAAAAATCACTCAAACTGCCTTACACAGCGTTTCAATATTATCAAAACATGTATTAACGTAAATGTGAGAACTGTGAAGCCAAAGAGGAGAAAATGAATTATACAGAAGTATTTTTTAATGTAAAGAAGAAGGAACCAAAGACAAGAAGCCAACAAGATTGTTCCTTCCAAGAAGAAACAAAAACAAGATCACAGACAGCCAAATTCAAGATTCGTTCATTTCGAGATGTTTGGATACACAGCGTTAGAAAGACTGGAGGTCATCGAAAATACAGACAGAGGGAGACAGTTCTACAGTTGACCTATTGCCTACATATGACGTCAGCACGCACCACAGTGGCGGCTGTGGTGCTGTAATATCACAATTCGTGCTGTATCACTGGATGTTGGAGCTCTGTGTTTCATTGCTAACAACGCTTTGGAAGCTTCTTAAGGCCCGTTCGCACAAGCTAAATCGCGGTCCTTTGTATTGCCGATTTGTGGGAAAACAGTGTCGATTTCTGCATTTCTCCCGGAAAGGAGTTCACACTACGGGGACTGCAGAGGCAGGAAAGCGGCTACAGTGTTTACAAAGATGGACAAATATTTCAGTTCAATTCAGGCCAACTGCCACTCAGCTTTCTGGTGGCTTCAGGGGCCGTATGCATAAATTTTCTTAAGCATAAAACCATGTGCGAGATTCCTTGTGTATACCTTTAACTCATATTTAAATAATCATACTTTTATACTCACGCTCATACCAGCTACACCCAAACTGGAATGAACGTTAAAGTGAGAGTAGTAGCAGTAGTAGTAGTAGTAGTAGCAGTAGTAGTAGTAGTAGTAGTAGTAGCAGTAGTAATAGTAGTAGTAGCAGTAGTAGTAGTAGCAGTAGTAGTAGTAGTAGTAGTAGTAGTAGTAGTAGTAGTAGTAGTAG
>JAGKTI010036510.1:0-11056 GCA_018397915.1 Birgus latro
AAGTAAGAGAGTCAAAGAATTTTTGATAGTCAGTAGAATTAGGAGATAAGTAAACAGCACAGATATATTTAGTCAGAGAATGACAGGAAAGCCGAAGCCAGAGAGTAGAGAATTCAGAAGAATCAAGTTCAGGAACGCGAGAGCAAGATAGATCGTTGCGAACGTATACGCAACAGCCACCTTTGGCTTTGAAACGAGAATAGAGAAAGTAGGAGGATACAGAAAAGGGTTTGCTGTCAGTTGCCTCAGACACCTGAGTCTCAGTGAGAAAGAGAAGGTGAGGTTTAGAGGAGAAGAGGTGGTGCTCAACAGAGCGAAAGTTAGAGGAAAGGCCGCGAATGTTACAGAAATGAAGAAGGAGTGAGTCAGACGGTGGTTCCAGGCAGCTCTTTGAGTCGTCACCGGGAGAGGGGCGGATGGCGGGAGCATTTATGGTCCCCCCCCCTGGGGACTCCGAGGCATGATTTTTGAATGCCATTATGAGAATTTTGAAAAGGAAGTGTAGTGTGTAGCGTGTATGTAGTTTGGTGTTGACAGTTAGAGAAACTTGTATAGGAGAGCATGCTGGTCTACTCTCTGTGTAACTGAGACACTGAAAAAGTTCAGCAAAGGAGGATGGTCAGGAACAAGTCCTGAGGGCTGATGAAATGGGAGCTCCAGCTCTCCCTGTCATCAGCTTTCCATCCTCCCTGGGAGTACTGCCCTGCTCGACTGGTGCTACAGTCTCCTCACCCTAAAAACAGAGGAAGGGGTCCCTAGTCCCCTCCCCTGCCCCTTTTAGTCGCCTTTTACGACACGCAGGGAATACGGTGGCGGAATTTTTCCTAACACAACCTGGCCGCAAAGTAGTAGTACCACCCCACAGTACGGCCAGATTGTGTCCCCCCCCCGCCAAACTACAACAAGTATTTGAATGCCTACAGCTAGCAGGCCTGAAAATCAACCTCAGTAAATGTGACTTCCTGAGACAGAAAATCACCTTTCTAGGACATATCGTTGATGCACAAGGCATTCATACTAATGGCAACAAAACTACGGCGATCATCAGTTTCCCAGAACCTACCACTACCGATGCTGCAAGGAGTTTCCTAGGCCTAAGTGGTTACTACCATAGATTCATTAAAGACTATGAAAAGATCGCCACGCCTCTAACCCACTTACTAAAGAAGAATGTACCCTTTGTATAGACTAACGATCAGTCACAGGCTTTCCAAGCACTAAAGACAGCTCTTGTATATGCCCCAATTTTAGCATTCCTTGATTACACCAAACCCTTTCTTCTATGCACAGACGCCTCAGGTGCAGGACTTGGTGCAGTTTTAATGCAACTCGATCAAGCATCAAGGAAGCGTGTACAGTAATCCCTTTACTTTCCGGACGACCACTATCTGGTTGCACCACTGTTCAGACATCGTAGGCTGATGTTCGAAACCCAAAAACGCCAAAAAGTTGCAAAAAAAAAAAAAAAATCCAATTTTTTTTAACCCGTAAGTTTGAATTTGGTGCGCGGCGCCGAACAGCTGTGTTTACATTGCATTCTCACGGTCGTCTCCCCCTCCCACCACTCCGACAGTTGTCTCTGAACTGCAGTGAGTTTTTGTTAAACAATCATAATTCACAGTGCTAAGGATTAAGTGCAGTTCAACACTGGATTACTGTACACGTTTCAAGAGCATTTTCATCACTGTCAGTGCTTTAGAGGTGGGGTAAACAACCACCACGGACATGTAAGTACAGTACACTGTCAACTGCCAAATATTTTCCATAATCACTTCTAAATCCTCATTCTCTGCTTACATTTAATTTACTTCATGCTTTGTGTCCCATATTTGAGTGCACAGGCTGTGAAAAAGATGATTTTCTCAGTGATTACCATGTCTCTTACATACGTTCACTATCTAGTCAACTGGTGAACATCTCTGGCATTCTCACCTGTAAACCATCATTTTCTGGTAACAATTTATTTATTTCATGCTTTGTATCCCATATTTTAGTGCATAAGAAGTGAGGAAGGGTGATTTTCTTAGTGAATGCTATGTCTCTTACATACGTTCACTATCTAGTCAACTGGTGAACACCTCTGCCTTACTCACCTCAAAATCATCATTTTTTTAGTTAAAATTCAATTAATTCACGCTTTATGTCCATTATTTATGTGAACGGTGCCTTAATTAAGTGCTATGCATCTCCAGTAGAGAGGTAGGTAGGTGGTTTTTTGATTTAGGTTAGGTTAGGTTAGGGTCAGGAATGACTGGTGCTGGAGTTTCAGGGCCACTATCCGGACAAGACCACTTTCCGGTCATGCCTTTGGCTCTATTACAACGGATAGTGAGGGTATTACTGTAATAGCGTATGCTAGTCGCGCCATTACCACCGCTGAATGTAATTACAGTGTCACCGATTTAGAAGCTTTGGCAGTAGTCTGGTCCTTGAAACATTTCAGAGACAGTATATGGCTATCCACTGAATATCCAGACGGACCACCTCTCTCTATGTGATTTGTTTAAGGGATGCAACCTCACCAGTAGGTTAGCTAGATGGTCCACCACCATCCAGGAGTTCAATCCCACTTTTCAGTATGTCCCAGGAAAATCGAATGTAGTCGCAGACCACTCTCACGTTATGCAGCCGCACCTGTCACGTCTCTGCAACCCAAGGTCACTGACAGCACAACCCTAACATCAGAGGTTGTTCAAAACTCTCAGCGCAAAGATCCCATATGGTCCAAAGTAGTTTATTTCCTAGAATCAGGAGATGCCTCGACTTTATCTACTCTACCAGTACCACACGATGGTCTCTTGTACAGAAAAACATTCTTTACAGGGAAGGATTTGCCCAGTAGAGAAGTACACCAACTCATTGTCCCTACTGACCTAATATCTGTGATCCATCACATCGTTCATGATACACCTCACCCATCCCATCCAGGTAAAGACTGATGCTTGCGCCAAGCACATCTTGAATACCTTTGGGCAACCATGCGTCGCGATATCAATGTGCACTGTGACTCTTGCATCTTGTGCCACCGCCACAAAGGATCAACCAGCTTACCCGCACTGTTCTTACAATACCCAATCCCGTCATGACCATGGGAAACAGTCTCCATTGATCTTCTAAAACTCCCTCTTACGGAATCAGGCGCAGAGTATTTGTTTATAGCAGTCGACCACTTCTCACGCTACTGTGTCCTCATACCCCTCTCAGATAAGACCGCAAAGAGTGTTGCATGTGCCTTCATAGATCACGTAATTTCCCCGTTCAGTACACCACATACCATCCTCACTGACAACGGTACTGAGTTCAACAACAGTCTCCTGGATGAGATCTGTCGCCGCTTTAAAATTAATAAATGCAATGTATGTCGTGCCTAACCATCCAGCTTCCAGTGACCTTGTAGAGCACAACAACAGAAAAATCTAAGAGTGCCTCAGACACTTAGGCTCCCATAGTTCGTCATGGGATGACTGGATTCCCCAAGTGGCATCCTATATCAATAGCTCCATCAACACTTCAACTGGCGAATCTCCCATCTTTGTCCTCTTTGGTTTTGAAAAACACCTCCCACACACCCTGTTATCCTCAAAGCCAGACCCCCTCTATAACATGAATGACTATGTCAAAGTAAAATTGGCCAAATTCCAAACAATCCATCAGTATGTAACTTACAATCTCGCTTCATCTCAGGAGGACACGATGCAGTGCCAACATAAATCTGCCTCTCCTATCACTATCAATGTCGGTGATCTAGTCTTTGCTTATTCCCATATGCACACCTCTAAACTGGATGACAAATTTACAGGGCCCCACTGCATACTCACTCAACAGGGTAACAAATTTCAAATATAAGCCCTATCCACTACAGACACCAAGTGGGTCTATGCTGATGATCTAAAGCATGCACCACGAGGCCTAGTGTTGGAAGAATCACTTGCACAACCTACTGCTATTCCTTCTACTCCACAAATCCCTCAATCTACCCCATCTCCATCTACACCTACTCATTCATCAACCAATCAATATCGATCCAAACTGCGTTCCGCCCGTCACCCTCTCCAAGAACTCTCCCATTAATTCTAACCTAATTTTCCAGGTACGATGTTAGCGGTCTACCTGCTGGCAGTGCTGACCCTCCTAGGGTCCGGGTCGGATGAGGACAATGGTGGAGTACGTCCCGGGGCCTTGGTCAGCTCGGGAGGTGAGGCAATGCTCATCGAAGATGTAGTCTCCCTCCACTACGATCTTGTGCCCCTGGCCAACGTAGCCATTGCCCTGCCTGCCTACGCGCACCAGCTCCACAAAATCAAGACCCACCTCAAGGCCATCATGGGGAAACACAACCCAAATCAGTATTTATATCATCTTTTCTTACCATTCTCCTGGCATAACTGACAAATTCACTGAACTCAATGACACACTTTCCATTCAGACACCCGTAGGTCATTCTCATGTGAAATGAAGTCTCTTTGACCTTGGAGGTGAGATTCTAAGTGGCTTATTTGGCATCGCTACAGCCCGTGACCTTTCTGGCTTCAAATCTGATCTTGCTCATTTAGCTTCAGCCCTAGAATCTCAACGCTGAGCCATCAAGGTCCAACACACTATGTTACAAAAGATTACAGCCCACCTAAATGAAGTAACTTACACTCTGAACAACTTCACCGACATCTCAGTGCTATTAATGGACGTGTCACACTCAACTTAGTACCTATCTCAGCTCTCTGTTCTGTATTAGAATGGGCTCACTCTACTTTCGGTCTGTCCCCAGTACTCCCCTACTCCTCTCTCAAATACTACTATCCAGTTCTCGAGGCCACTCTTCCCACCAAATACGTCGTCGTCCATATTCCTCTACGTTCTGCCATCACTTTCATCCTTTTCCACATCACTCCTTTTCCATTCCAGTACAACAACTCCTTATTGCAAGTATCAGTTCCTTCAGAATATTTCCTCCTCTCCCATGACCATCTTTCAGTTGCCTTCCTTTCTCCCACAGACCTCCAGAAATGTTCCTCCCTCACCCCTACCTCTTGTCTCTGTGCTGCCCACCTTTTCACTATCTTCCCTAGCAGCGCTACACCCTGTGAGTCTGCTTTAGTTCGCAACCATTCCATATACTCAGCCTGTTCCTATGTTCCAGCTCCTGAACTCCCAGTCCACCATGCTCACCTCAACCACGTCCAATACTTCTTCTTTACTATTCCCATCTCTGTCATCATCATAAGTCCCGGTTCCTCGGTCCGCTCCGTACCTGCTAGTGGTCTCTACCAAGCACCGGACTATTGTACTGTCAAATCAGAGTCCGTCATCACTTACGCCACTCGCTATCACCAAGCAGTCTGTAAACACTCCTATGACATCTCCCAACCAATCGACATGCCTACCAACCTGCCATCTGCTAACATTAGCATCACCTCTCCCAATATGCATATGCTAACATTCCTCAACGACAGTGACTTCATTATGGTTCAATTTTCTCTGGCCTTCAGCCATTCATGGATTCATCCAACAGTTGTGTTTCCCCCTGTGGTAATCTCTTTCATACGTTTTCTACTCATAATCTGTGCAGTGCACTGTTGTGTCAGGAAAATGGAACACAGACTGCAGGAAATCAGAATCATAACAGACATAGTACGGCCTCCACAAGACGCTGAAACTACACGTACTTAGTGCCCTCACATTCAGTGACTACCAATGCCAACAGACAAATAAACAAACTGTGGACGGAAATACAGTAATCCCTCCACTATCCGACGTAACAGAGCCAAAGGCATGTCCGGACAGTGGTCTTGTCCGGATAGTGGCCCTGAAGCTCCAGCACTGGTCATTCATGACCCTAACCTAACCTAACCTAAATCAGAAAACCACCTACCTACCTCCCTGCCGGACATGCACAGCACTTATTTAAGTCCCCTTTCACATAAATAATGCACACAAAGCATGAATTAACTGAATTTTAACCAAAAAATGATGATTTAGAGGTGAGTAAGGCATAGGTGCTCACAACTTGCCAGCAAGTGTAAGTAAGTATCAGACATGGAAATCACTATGAAAATCACCCTTTCTCACACCATATGCATTAACCTGCTGAGTCCCAATGACGTACGATGCATGTCGCAACTTTTTCCCCGGACGTGCATCGTACGTAACGTAATTGCAAGGCCAATTGTGTGCACATTTTTCAACATTCGCGGGTGATTTTTGGTAGGCATATGTGGGAGACCTTCCTCAACCTGCTGTCATGCGGGGATACTACCTGGCCCCTCCTAACCCCCCCTTTCCCCTCTCCCCCCACACTGGGCAATTCACCTGTTAGCAGTAACCTAGCCAGTAAAGGTATGTTGCCCCATGGTCTCTCCAATGACAAAATTCACGGTGAAAGTTATTCCTGAGGTGGAGGACAAAGAAAGAAGCTAGAGGTAGAAACAAACAGAATTGATGAGGT
Source organism: Birgus latro (assembly GCA_018397915.1). Lineage (NCBI taxonomy): Eukaryota > Metazoa > Arthropoda > Malacostraca > Decapoda > Coenobitidae > Birgus > Birgus latro. The sequence goes on from JAGKTI010036510.1 coordinate 6,443, forward strand.
GGTAATGTCGTAAAGGAAGGTGCCATATACTGGGGTTCTGGGTAAGTGAACAATGCTTATAAACGCCTATATTATTGTGTGAAAACCAATATAGACATTTACTACACATAAATTTGTACCAAATAAATGAAATAAATACGTAATTTAAAATGGCTTGAATTAGTTAACCCTTCCATAGTTCGTTTTTTTTACCCAAGTACCCTGAAAAAGAAGGAAAACGTAAGGTTGAGTGACACCTGTATCAACATTTTTTTTTCTAAGGATCGCGATTTCACCATGAATTTTTGATGTTTCTCACCAAAAGCGAAGGTTTCAGCCAAAAAACAAAAAGTTGAAAATCGGTCGGGATCTGGAGGTAGGCTGGGTAAAAAACCGGTCGGGACTTGGCGGGTTAAATAATGGACACAAAGCATGAATTCATTGAATTTTAACCCAAAAATGATGATTTTGAGGTAAGTAAGGCATAGATGTTCATGAGTAGGCAGCATAGTGTAAATAAGTATGGGACGTGGCAATCACTATGAAAATCATCATTTCTCACATCTTATGCACTAAAATATGGGATACAAAGCATCAATCTATCTATTGCCAGACGCTTCAATCCTGCACGGGGTGGCCACAAACAAATCGCCTCCATGTCACTCTGTCCCCTGCCATTTCACTACCACGCTCCCAACTCACACACCTCCCCTCTATCATATACCTCTCCACTCCATCCCTCCATCTCATCCTTGGCCTCCCCCTCCCTCTCGCCCCCTCCACCTCACTCACATACACTCTCCTCATCAGTCTTTCACTCTCCATCCTCTCCACATGCCCAAACCACCTTAACGTGTTTCTCCTAACGCTTCCAATCACATCCTCAACAACACCACAACGTTCCTTCACTTCCTCATTTGTTAGCCTGTCTCTCCATGTGACTCCACATGCTCCTCTCAAATAACTCATTTCCACTGCTCTCACTCTTGACTTCTGTCCTTCCAACAGGGTCCAAGCTTCACTTCCATATGTTAAAGTTGGTATCACAATACTGTCATGTAACAACTTTTTCACTTCCATGCTCACCTCCCTGTTTCTTATCACTGCTTTCAATGAACCAGCAACCTTCCTTCCCTGCTGCACCCTATCAAGCACTTCACCCTCCAGACTTCCATCCTTACTCATCACACTGCCCAAGTACTTAAATTCACTCACATTCTCCATATCCTTCCCATCCAGTCTCACTGTACATTCACTGGCTTCACTTCTCTCGAAGACCATCACTTTACTCTTCCCTACATTCACCTTTAGATTCCGTTTCTTACACACTCTCCCAAACTCAACTATCAAGCCTTGCAGCTCCCCTTCGTCTTCGCTCAACAACACAGTATCATCTGCAAACAACAGTACAGGGAGTTTCCAAACACTGCCCTCTCTCACTAGGGCCGCTCCAACATCCACTGCCTGACCTTGGATCTCTTTTATAACCCCATCCATGTACAGACTGAACAACCATGGAGACATGACACATCCTTGTTTCAATCCAACCTTCAAATGGAAAGATTCACTCAGTTTGCCATCCACACGCACTGCAGCCTTAGCACCCTCATACATACTCTTCACTGCCTTCAACAACTTCCCATCCACTCCATATATTCTTAATACAAATAAATAAATTGTTACCAGAAAAAGAGTTAGGTATGGCAAAGGTGTTCACTATTCACCAACAGCACCGCTCATTCTTGACCCTAACCTAACCTAACCTAAGTCAGAAAACCACCTACCTACCTCCCTACCGGACATGAATAGCACTTAATTAAGACCCCATTCACATAAATAATTGGCACAAAGCATGAATTAATCGAATTTTAACCCAAAAATGAAATTTGAGGTGAGTAAGGCAGGGGTGTTCACGAGTTGGCAGCTCAGTGTAAGTAAGTATCGGACGTGGCTATCACTATGAAAAACATCATTTCTCTTATCTTATGCACTAAAATATGGGATACAAAGCATCAAATAAATAAACTGTTACCAGAAAAAGAGTTAGGTATAGCAAAGGTGTTCACTGTTCACCAACACCACTGATCATTCTTGACCCTAACCTAACCTAACCTAAATCAGCAAACCACCTACCTAACTCCCTACCGGACATGCATAGCACTTAATTAAGACCCCATGCACATAAATAATTGGCACAGAGCATGAATTAATCGAATTTTAACCCCAAAATGATGAATTTGAGTTGAGCAAGGAAGGGTGTTCATGAGTTGGCAGGTTAGTGTAAGTATGTATTGGACGTGGCTATCACTATGAAAATCATCATTTCTCATATCTTATGCACTAAAATATGGAATAAAAGCAACAAATAAATAAGTTGTTACCAGAAAAAGAGTTAGGTATGGCAAAGGTGTTCACTGTTCACCAACAGCACCAGTCATTCTTGACCCTAACCTAACCTAACCTAAATCAGAAAACCACCTACCTACCTCCCTACCGGACATGCATAACACTTATTTAAGAACCCATTCACATAAATAATTGGCACAGAGTATGATTTAATCAAATTTTAACCCAAAAATGATGATTTTGAGGTGAGTAAGGCAGGGATGTTCGCCAGCTGACTACATAATGAACGTAAGGAAGAGACATGGTTATTACTGAGAAAATCACCTTTTCACAGCCTATGCACTCAAATATGGGACACAAAGCATGAAGTAAATAAAATGTAACCATAAAAATTATGATTTAGAGGTGTGTGGGGCAAAAATGTTCACCAGTTGACTAGATAGTGAACGTATGTAAGAGACATGGTAATCACTGAGAAAATCACCTCTTTCACAGCCTGTGCACTCAAACATGGGACACAAAGCATGAAGTAAATAAAATGTAACCAGGGAATGAGGATTTAGAAGTGATTATGGAAAATATTTAGCAGTTGACAATGTTTACTTACAGTCTACGATTGTTGTTTACCCTCATCTCTAAGGTTTTTACAGTGGTCATAATTGCTCTTGAAGCATGTCCAGTAATCCAGTGTTTAACTACATTTAATCCTTAGCACTGTGACTCTTGATTATTTAAACAAGAACGAAAATACAGCAAACGATTGGACAGCCGTCCACTGTTCATGGGAGTTGAGAAAGAACTAGTAGGAGGGAGATTGGGCAGGAAGGGAGCTAGTTGGCGCACGGGGGAAATTCAAACTGACGTGATTGGAAAAAATCGGATTTTTTTTTTTTTTTTTCAATTTTGAGGTTTCGGCCATCAGCTCACGATGTCCGAATAGTGATGTATCCGGATAGTGGAAATTCGGATAGTAGAGAGATTACTTATCACCAGCAAATTATGGCATATCTCTGATACAGACATGTGCGACATACAGAACCTAATTAATAAAAAGAAAAAGAAAAAAAAATGGAAGGAGGGTTGATAGGAGATTAGTGAGGGATGTTAAAGTTATAGGAAGCGAGGAGTGTGTACAGCAGCACAAACAGTTGATTTGTGACATGGTGCTTAAGGAACAAGTGATGAGAAGGAGGACATACGTACCTAGGAGGAAAATATGGAAGCTGGGAAACCAATCAGTACGGGATGCCTTTTATAGTGAGATGAGTAGAGTGGTGGCTGAACAGGAAGCCATAGATAGAGGCGTTAATGAACAGTATAGAGCCCTTAAGAACAACCTCTTGAGAGTTGCTGATGCAATATGCGGTTGGACAAGAGGCCCACCAAGACATAAAGTAACTTGGTGGTGGGATGAGGGTGTAGAAGCTGCAGTTAAGGAGAAAAGAAGGCTTTTCCGGGAATGGAAGAAAGGTGGTAACAGGGAGGAGTACTTGGCTGCCAAGCGCAGGGCTAGAAGAGAGGTATACAGGGCGAAGTCTGAGTCACAGAGACTTCTACTTGATAAACTAAATCATGGAGAAAGGAAAAATATGATTTTTAGGGTGGCAAATCAGGTGAAGAGGGATAACTGGGACATTGTAGGTGAGCAGTGTGTGAAGAATGATGATGGAAGGATAGTGGTGAACAGTGAGGATATTAAAGATGCATGGAGAGAGAATGATAGCCGGTTGTTGAATGGGGAGTTTGATTGGGGTAGAGAAGGTTTAGAGCCAGCTGATCCAGTGTTTGGCCCTTGGCCTTTGATTGACACTGCTACTATGAGTGAGGCAATAGGCAGGATGAGAGTGGGGAAGGCAGCAGGTGTGTCTGGGTTGACTGCCAAAATGTTGAAGGCCTCAGGAGATACTGGGGTGAGGTTAGTCACTGACCTGATAAATATGATTATATATGAGTGTGTTGTCCCAGATGATTGGCTGAAGAGTGTAACTGTAAATGTGTACAAAGGGAAGGGTGATGCCCTGGAAAGAGGAAATTACAGAGGTAAAAAGCTCTTAGATCAGATAATGAAAGTAATGGAGAGAGTTCTAGAAGGTATGATTAGAGAAAGAGTGAATATCGATGAGATGCAGTTTGGGTTTATGCCAGGCAGGGAGACCACTGATGCCATATTCATTGTTCGACAGCTTCAGGAAAAATATATTGGAAAGAAAAGGGAATTGTATTTTGTTTTTGTTGATTTGGAAAAGGCCTTTGACAGAGTCCCTGGAGAGGTGGTGAAGTGGGCAATGA
>JAGKTI010036511.1:0-11056 GCA_018397915.1 Birgus latro
ATTATTGAGACAAAACGGGGGAATAAAGGACAAGCTCTGGACCGACCTATTGATACGGTGCTCTCTAGACTCCAAGTGAATGTCCCTGACAAGAACACTCGCGTTCACTTGCTGTGGTCCCAGCACCGGAACTGGCTTCGACTTATTACTCTTCAGATTACTTACTATAACAACTAACAAAGAATATGCAACAAGGAATTCACTTTCGCCATACTTAGACAAACTGACTTACGATGTTTAAAATTTTGTGGCAGTTCTATGGGTCTGACATTTTTTTTTTTTTTTTTTTTACCAAAGTCTAAACTCACGAGTGTAATCTAATTGTAACCATGTGTCGCAGTTGTCCGGCCTACGTGACTTGGCGCCAGTGAAAATAAATAAATTTCGCAGCTACAAATGACTATAATCAGTAATCAGACTTTACCTAAGCTCAAATTCATTATTATATAGTACAAAAAGTTGATAATACCAAACCTAATTACAGAATTCTGAATTCAAAGTGTAAATACAAACTATCGTGAATTTTAACCTCGAAATTAACTTGCTATGCCTCTTTATCAAAAACAGATCATGCTTTGCACATCCATCACGCCCTATACGGTCTTACTCTATTAATGGTATTTCACTCTTGCTATACATTAACTAGGATCAAGCCCAAATATGAATTTGATGACCATTTCCCATACATTGCATCAATTAAACAGGGATCCAGGACTACACTTACATTACACTTACATTATACTTATACTAACTTATATTAAACTTATACTACACTTACATTATACTTATACTAACTTATATTACACTTACACTAACCTTAAAATTACGGCATTACACAGCCAGGCAACTTTGATCATTCGGTAGGGAGGTGGATAGCCATTTTGCTCAGCTGGTGGGTTAGGGTCTGTATTTTTCACGCACAGCAGAGAGCATTCAAGTGATCTGGGTGGCTGGGGGAGTTTGACCGTTCGGTGAGGAGGCAGACGGCCATTTTTGCTCTGCTAGTAGGTTAGAGTCTGTTACCAGACCAGCCGGCCATCCAACCAATTTTTTTAAATTTTTCGGACGCCCAGCCGGTGATGTCGGAAATTTTAAGTTCAGATACAGACAAGGAAATCCAGATACGGAAATACTGTAATGAAGCCAAGGCCTGATGTTCGGATACGGAACATCTCTGGATACGAAGCATCCGAACAATCAAGTGATTACTGTATTTGCAAAAACAGTACATTGAATTATGGGTCAAACTAAATTAATAAACTTAAACTCTAAACATTATTACTTCAAAATTATAGTACTGTACTTACCTGTGTGGAATGTATTGCCACATTGTACTTCCCGCTACTGAAATTACTGTAGTTGCCATTGTGGCAGGACAGGAAATTGCCGTTATCTGTTGTATCTGTCTCTATCTATAGCCCGATGCCCTAATCCTGCAAAGGGTGGCCGCAGACAAAACGCCTCCAAGTTGCTCTGTCACCCACCATTTGACTGCCCTCCCCCTAACTCATTCCCCCCTCCCTCATATACCTCTCAACTCCATCCCTACCTAATCTTTGGTCTCCCCCTCCCTCCCTCCACTTCACCTGCATACACCCTCTTAGTCTGTCTTTCATTCTCCATTCTCTCCACATGTCCAAACCACCTCAGTATTTCTCCTAATTTTCTCAATCACATCCACATCCACCCCACAACGTTCTTTCACTTCTTCCTTCGTCAACCTATCTCTCCATGTCACTCCACATGCTCCTCTCATGTAACTCAGTTCCACTGCTCTCACTTTTGACTTGTTCCCCTCTAGCAAGGTCCATGCCCTGCTTCCATATGTCAGGGTAGGGATCACAATACTATCATGCAGTGACTTCTTAACTTCCATACTCACCTCCCTATTTCTTATCACCACCTTCAGTAAACCAACAACCTTCCTTCCCTGCTGTACCTTTTCAAGCACTTCATCCCCAAAACTTCCATCCTTACACATCACACTACCCAACTACTTGAATGCACTCACATTCTCCATATCTCCACTATCCAACCTCATTATGCATTCTGTGACTTCATTCTTCTCAAACACCTTAACTTTACTCTTGTTTTCTGTTTACTGTTTGCTAATGATACAGTATTGTTGAGTGAAGATGAATGAGAGTTGCAAGGTTTGGTGAATGAATTTGGGACAGTGTGTAAGATGGTCGTTATAATTATCATTATTTATGGGATCTGTAAAAGAAGATTAGTTCTAGTTAAAGGTCAACATGTGTGATTGATAATGGGGAGGTCAGTGAAAACAAGTTGTCAGTATGTTCTTTTTAGGTGTTATAGTAGACCATTGCATTTTAATGTAATGTAGCATGCCTGTTGATCTGGTGGCAGAATACATTAGTAGTTGTTCCCTGGGCAGAAATTATTGAAGGTTTTGTAATATATAAATGCTGCCAGGGTTGTAAGTCAGGTTCCAACCATTACATTTAGACTTCAGCAGCTTAGCTTTGGTTATCTGCGGCCTGAAGGACATAAAACGAGACTGGCTTTTTATGTTAGCAATATGTCGTATTTCATAGATGTCTTTGTTGGTTTGGTTACTTGCAAGGTATTTTGGTATTGGTGGTATAGTAATTGGGTGTCAGATTGTTTTTGTTATAGCTGAATTCTGTGCATAGTTATTTTAAAATGGAAAGGAATTTAATAACAGCATCTTGTTATAGCTGAATTTTATGCATAATTATTTAAAAACGTCAAGGAATTTAATATCAGCATCCCATGGTCACTGGAACTACAGCTTTTTGAAGCTGTACTGTTAATAATACAGGTGTCCTTATTTGTGCCTTTGTGAAGGTGCTCTCTACAGATATTTTCAGACAAGCAGTTTTGTTTCAGTCAGCCTCACAGAGCCAATTACAGTGGAATCTCCTAAATTGTGATCTTATGGGACTGGGCACATGCCGTGACTTGAGAATTTTGCGATTTATAAATAACTAATCTAATGGAAAAAATTACTTATGAGTCTGTCATTTTGGAAAAGTTGCCCCCCCTTACCCCCACACCAACATCAAACTGGTCACCAGCGAACTCTAGCAACCAGGAAAAGAAATTAGTAAAGCATTTAATGGAAATGAACGATATTGTATCTTCTTCTTAGGTTGAAGGGTAGTGAAGCATTTAACCCTCCCCTGGTGGAAATGATACACTGGGAAGTGGGGCTTTGCAGGGATGACTATGCACTGGTGATCAAACGGTATCTTGAAGAAAGCAGGGGAGGCTCATCTCACCAGCGGGGATTACAGGCAATAAATTTGACCTGTGATGCGGAGGAACTGCTTCATGAGGCATAGCACCTTGGCTTTGAGGTCCTCCGGTAGCCCAACACCAACTAGCAGAATAGGGAGCATGAAGTCACGAACACCGCAGGCGATCAAAGCTGAACGGAGGAAGGTTCTGGCAGAGAAAAACCTCAGAGACCAAAAGACGAAGTGGAGGATGGTCTCGTCCGTGTCACCACACCATGGGCACGAAGGAGTAGGGGAGAAGCCTATCCTGTGCAGATGTGCATTGAGGGCAGTGTGGCCAAGCCGTAATCGGACCAGTGCAGTGTCCAGGTCTCGGCTGGAGGAGCAAGCCCAAGGTTGTGGGGGAGATGATGAGCGATGTGCAGAGAGGCTTGTGTTGCGAAGTAAGTCAGGGATGGCAGTGTTCCATAAGTTGAAGAGGGTGCAAAAGGTGTGTGATGAGAAAGAGAAAAAGTCAGGAGGATAGGGTTCAATGTCTGTCATGTCATGTGCCAATGTGGGTGCAGCATCAACTACGGTATTGCCATGGATGCCAGTGTGAGAAGGGACCCACTGAAAATGTATTGTAAAATCTTGAGCATGGAGAAAAAGAAGAACAGAGTATAGTCGAAAACAAGTTTATGATGAGAGGACGGGCACGTGAAGCACGAAAGGGCTAGGGAAGACTGGGAATCGGAAAAAATGGCGACTGTCTGGGGGGAAGTGAATCTCTGACAAACTCCAAGGCACCCAAGATGACATAAAGCTCGGCAGCAAGGATAGGGTGAAGCCCATCTAGTTTCCATGTTCTACACAGGGAAAGGGAAGGGACAAAGATTGCTGCCATTGTGGAGGGAGGGGATGGGACATGAGAGCCATCTGTAAAAATCTGAAAAGAGTTAGCATAACGGAGGGACATTAATTCACCAAAGAGGGGTAGGGCATTGGGACAGTTGGTGGACTTAGTAATGAGGCATGGAGGTGTAAGTGAAAAAGGAGGGGAGAGGGAACCAAGGGGGGACTGGAGAGACCGTAGACATAGGGAAAGGATAAGGCAGAGGCAAGGACAGTCAACAAAAGGATTGCAAAGCATGGATGAGGAATGGAACACGGGAACGTAGAGGCCAGGATGGGTCATCATGGGAGATACTAGGATGGGCATAAATTATAGCCAAGGGATGGGAAGGGGAAAAGAAGAGACTTCTGATAAGAATGAACAATCTTGGAACACTCGCCATTGCTCCAGGGGTAACGCATTTGCCTCTGCATGCATTGCAGCAGCCGGCGAGGAGCAGAGTGCTTCAAGTGCTGTCCAGAGAGCAGAACTTTGAATTACATCAAGCTTACATAAAAGGGAGGGGAAGGCGGATCCATATATGGTACAGCCATAATCCAGTTTGCTCCTGATATACAATCGGTAAAACTTTAATAGGACTTCCCAGGAGGCATCCCATCAGAAGCCTGTTAAGCGTTTCATGAGAGAAAGGCGTTTCATACAGGAGACCCATAAATAATCAATATGTGCCTTCCAAGTTAGAATCGGGCCATCAAGTTGGAGCCCCAGTTAAGTATGGTGATGCCGGAGAGGGACTGGGGTGTCATAAATATGAATAGTGGGCAGAGAGGGTAGTGCACATCTAAAGGTAAAAAACATTAGAACACACTTGTTTGCATTAACCCTGAAACCCCAATCCACAAACAAAGTTAGTAGGGTGTTAATCCCTGACTGAAGACAGTCCTGTGCCTCCAGCAGAGTGGGTGCTGGGCTAAGGAGGGTTAGGTCATCCGCATATACTAGAAGGGAGGTGCCAGAAGGACAGGGAAGTGTAGACAACAACACGTTAAAGAGGAAGAGACTCAAAGACCGACCCCTGAGGTATCCCCCTATGGACCGGAAATGAAGCAGATGTTATCCTCCCAAGAGATACAGAGAAGGTTCTACCAGAGGGGAAACTATGGAACCAAGTCAGAGGCGTCCCAACTATCCCCACTCTCGATAAATTATAGAGGATCCCCTTGTGGGAAGCAGAGTCGAATTCCCCAGCCAGGTCAATAAAAAGGACCAGCATGACTTCCTTATTTCTATATGTGACTTGGATGGAATGCTAAAGTTGATGAAGGACATCCAGAGTGCTGCGTCCTGGCCGGAAGCCACACTGCTTCTCCAGGAGACGACCCTTACTCTTGGCCCACCAGTGAAACTTATTCCCTACCACTCATTCCATGAGTTTTCTGAGACACAAGAGAAGTGCTGTCAACCTATAGCTACTAAGCAGGATGACATCTTTCCCTGGCTTTGGAAAATGAGAGAATGGAGGCATGCATGCTTCCATGCTGTGGGAAAGACGCCCAACTGCCAGCTATCGTTTATCAACTTCAGGAGGAGGTCATGTGCCACAAGGGGAAGATGGGTCAGGAATTCATATGGTATAGTATCCGGGGTCAGGAATTCATATGGTATAGTATCCGGCCCAGCAGCTTTGCAGGGGGGCAGAGCATGCATTGCAACTGACAACTCATGGGGAGTGATAGGGGACGACAAATCTGTGGGGGGGTTCTCTGCTTCAGCTACCTCAACCACATGCATGACCCAGGGCAAGTCAAGGAGGAGAGCAGGGATTCTAAGAGACTTGCTGTAATGGTGTGCAAGTGCATCAGCCTTCCCCACGGTAATGAGTACATCTACACCATCTAGGGTTAGGGATATGAGAAGGAGGATAACTTACCCTTTGTGGCCCGCAAAAATCACCAGGCGCGAGTGGAGGAGGTGGAGAATAACAGAGACAGTACAAAAGTTGCCCAAGCCTTCCGTTTTGCAGCCGTGACAGTATGAATGCATTCCGCGTTTAACTGATAATATCGAACCCTGTTGCCCTTAGACAAGCAGTCCTACCACGTGCACCAAGACCAGCACTTTGCTGACACCACCCGATAACACTCCTCAGTCCACCAAGGGACACCACGCCGCGGCACCCGACGGGACGTGACTAGCAAAAACACATCTCTGCCTGTCGCTGTCAACTAATCCGAGAAAGCACACACAGCGATATTTAAGGGAGAGTGGAGCACTGATGAAGAGTCCATCAAGGCCATGGAAAACTTTGTCCATCCACAGTCCCACAGACGCCATCACGTGCTCACGGGAACCGAGTCTGAAACGGACACATCAGGGAAGCAGATTATTAGCGGGAGATGATCACAACCCATAAAGGGTCCCACAGTAAACTCCGCCCCATAAAAGTGAACATCCCCAATACACAGGTCTAAAGCTGAACCCACTCCTGTGTGTGGATCATAACGGGTCTTGAGGCCCACCAGGGAGAGAAGGGTGTATCTATCCAACTGCAGCAGATAAGAGAATAGGGAAGAACCAGAGGCATTGACAGAGCTACAAGGGAGGTCGGGTTTCCACATGGAGTGACGGGCATTGAAGTCACAAAAGACCAGTCCTGGTGGAGGGAGCTAGTCAAGGTAATGTGTTAATTCGGCGACTGTGAGAGTGCAACAGGGGTTGTATAAAAGTAGTAAGGAAGCCCGACATCCTTGCAGCTCTACCTGTGCACCCAAGGTCTCCAAAACCCCATTGTGACAAGCAGTGAGGGGAAAAGCATACAGTGAATACTTTCCCTGACCAGTAAGGCCAACTGTTAAGCTGGCCTGTCCTGTCTAACGACAGTGTATCCCCTAAGGTTAAAATGAAGATGTGATTGTAACCATGTTTCACTCACCCCAGTAACTGATGGGAGAAGTTCATCCACAAACATCTTGAATTCATGGGTTTATCTTAGTGTAGAATGAGCATTCAACACTACTATGGAAAAAGACTTAAGTGTGGAGTCTAAGAAGATGGTGTGAGGGAGAATAACCTGGGCATGAGTTGCTCACAGATATCCTTGGGTGACATTCCCTGAAGGCAAGCAGAGATGGCATCAATGCTGATCTGCAGAAGGGCAGCAAGATCCATAGTGGGGAGATGTAGTTGGCTACCGAGGGAAGGAGGTGGTGATGGAGGTTGCTGGGGTCTGGCTGGCGGTGCGCCGGTTGCATGAGCACGGTAAGGGGCCTGTTCCTGTTGCTGACCTTGGGAGGGGAGTGGAGCCAGCAAGATCTCATCCATCAGGGTCCTGTCCGCTGGGAGTCATGGATGGGGACAATGACATTCAGGCACATGAGGGCGCCTCAACTTTGGGGGCGAGTGGACAATCATTGAGTATGACAATCTCTGGGCAGGCATATCAACCTCAGTTGTTGGTGAGACTTTTGAACCCCAGGTTGCAATCCCGTCACCCTGTTCTTCCAAGGCACCAAATCAGTTCATAAGGGGCATCCCCACTGAGGGACGAGTCAACCCCAATCCTAAAGAAGAGGAACTACCCTGGGTAGGACCACACAAAGGGGCTCAGAAGCCGTCTTGAAGGGCATTTGCCGGAGGAGCCGGTGGACACAACAGTCTGCCAGAAACAGGATGATCCTGCCGGTGGATGGCCAGAAGGGCATGCAGGATCTTGTTGATGTCTGCCGTGGGTGTTGAAGAGATCCTGCCATCACGGTCGACATTCAAGGCCATTCGATAGACCGGACACATGTGCGAAACTGGCCTATGGGCACCACCACACAAGTAGCATTGTGGGTCCAAAACACAGGTAGTACCATCCTCAGACCGAAATTTGTGGTTACCACTTCACATAGAGCAACGAAAACCAGATTTACGTGGTGGAACATGACCGAATGCGTGACACCCAAAACAACGATAGACGGGAAAAGTTTATGGACTTACCCGGAAAGACGCTTCACGTTAAACCTCGCGCGATGGTAAGGGGCCTGCAAACCGAAGGCAAAGTGTTGTAGTATCCTTAGGCTCACCTGGTGCAGGAAACTTGGCTGGGAAACGAACCACCACCTCCAGACGACACGACTCCAGGGGTCGATCGTGGTTGTGCTGCAGGATGTTGATTTCCATGGTGGGGTCAGCCACCAAACAGTTGCAGGCAATAGGGCCTATATTACCAAAGGTGTAAGTGCCAGTACCCACCTCGCATTCTCGTAACCTTCCACACTTCACCTTCCAGGGGCCAAGTTCACCTAGGTGTTCCATGGGGGAGTTTATCTTAGACAGGTCTGTCTCCCGGATCTGCACCTCCAAGATCATACCATTTCCCTTGATGAAAGTTTTATCAGCATGGTGCCACTTAGCAAAGGATGCTAGCGACCAAATACTCAGTGATCTTGGGGAGGGCAGTGAAAACCCTGGACCCAGAAGTCAACTGGATATGGAAAACTGCAAAAACATCCCCTTGGAGCTCACCTGACGAAGTAGGAGAAAGGGAAACAGAGCCCCTTTACCTGCTTGGGTTCACCACCAACCCCGGAAGAAGAGTTTCGGGTCCTCTTGATGCTGGCGGAGGAGTCCATGTATTTTGGTTATAACACGCCCGCCGGATCCACAGGTGGCTCAGACACCACTCTGGTGTCCACTAGGAAACTGTAGACAAACCAGATTTAGCACAGAAAGCAAACTATGTCGGCAGAGGCAGAACACCACTACTGACTCACACTATTGTATGAGTCTTACCTGACTGTGACTGACGACATTGCTTGAATGGACGGGGGAGGGGGGGAGGGGCTCCTTTTTATTACATCTAACTTCTAGATGTAAGTTAATGTTGACTTCTTCTTCTTCTTCCACTTCCTCAAAGAAGTGTAGACTTAGGAGGGTTATGATTGGCCTTGGTAAAACTGGACAGGCGGAGGAAACACACACACACACACACACACACACACACACACACACACACACACAAATTCCTCGTACACCACACCGAAACCACACGCAGTCAACAGAGAGGAGACATGAACCAGGCAGCGGGGTGCACCTTTCATGGTTGGTGTGGGAGGGAGGTGCTGTGATTGGCTTAGAGTAAGTGCTGTGCTTGAAGATGATTGCATTGGTAACTAGAGACCATATAGAAAGAGCGACTAGACAGCCAATATATCCAGCTGCTAAATACATCTTGTCATTTGCTGGGATATATGATTGATTGTTGAATACAATAATGCTTTAACTGGAGTACATTTTGTTAATTTGAGCTGTTGAAGATATCCGTTTTAGTCCTCATCTATAAACGTGTAAACACCAAGATTATCGTTTCATTTCGTTTTTGAAGGGTCCAACATGCTTGCATGTGTCAGCCTCGGTCACCTAATGGCGGCTCTCCACGCTGCTCGATCTCTGGCAGCCTCCCTGTTCAGTCCCTTAACCCTTAAGTCATACTTAATGACCTCGTCCCATGTCTTCCTCAGTCTACCCCTCCCAACCCCTCCCCCATATTAACACTTCTCACCCTCTGTACCCAATTATCATCCCCCATCCTCTCCACATGTCCAAACCACCTCAGCCTACCTCTCCTCATCACAACACCAATACACTCCAGTCCCATCCTACCCCTCAACTCTTCCATCGTAAACCCAGCCCCCACAGGCTTTGCACGCAGGGACGCACTGCACATCCACCTAATCATTGTCATTTCTGTACGTTTAAACCTCCGAATATCCTCTTCCTTTACTGCCCAGGTCTCACTACCATACAGCATCACACTCCTAACACATGCTGCATTATAATGGAGACAAACCAAAATGTTGATAGCCGCAAAATGGGGGGTGCTGCATTCATTTACTGGTGCCTTTTTCCCATATGAATTGTGCTGCATTTGGGTGCAGTAACAATAATAGACCTTCTGTGTGACTTTTCCAACTCTCTTGTGATCCACCGAGAAGGAAATTATGGGATATTAAGGTGAAGAGAGCAGGCTGGTCCGCGAATGAGTGTTGTTGGCTTTGCTTGGCAAGTTTTATTTGGCCCACATCCACATACGGAGGTAAGCCTAGATAATATCCCAATGAAAACCCCTTGTCCACAGTTATGGATATCAAGAACACCAATCTTTGCATTCAACCAATACTCCATCAGAGGTAAAAACTGCAGGCAAAATAAGTAAACACTGCTGGTGTCAGTCGATATGGCAACTCATCCCAGATATTTATATGCTTCAGAATTAGCCTACCTGATACAAAGAGGAAAATCTCATTTTTACACATGTTGAGGTGAGAACCAGGAGGGAGATGGAAACAGCAAGGCCAGCTTGAGATTTATTCTGATGGGTACAGGCAAGGGCACGCCCTCTCTAGGGTGGCCTGAGTCCAACTGCCGTGGGCCGGTGGCACACGTGGGAGCCCCGCTTGGCTGGAAGAGTTCCTGCGCAAGCACAAACTCCAACACCTCCTCTCCATTGTAGTGAATTCTCCACTTCCTGCAGTACTAATACAAAGCAAATTGGTCAAGGAGGAGGGAGGTCACTGCAATAACAAAACAATGGGCAGATACTGACACTCATCATAACTTACGACTAGGTGTTACGTGACACACTGCCGGCAGAATTTACGTGTTACATACATGCTGACTTCAGAATGGCATAATTGCTACAACAATAAGTAATCCAATTACATGCACTGGAGCAACCATTGCTCTGGTATGATACAAGTGCAACAAAGTTATACACATTACAAAACACTGCAGTGTCATGGTACATAGTTTTCTAGGTGTCTTGGGGCATGGTATGGCCTCTCTAGGGGAGGGAGAGACTGAGGGGCCTCCCCCCTGCAGTCGTCCTCCCTCCGGGGACCGCCCTCAGTGTGCATGGTGGGTGTCTGTCTGTTCCCCTGTCTCCTCGTAGGGGCATAGGTGACGGTGATTCCTGAGGGAGACTTGCCCACTGCCCTTGAGGCTGGTGTGTCAA
>JAGKTI010036513.1:0-11056 GCA_018397915.1 Birgus latro
TCCTGCAAGTGAAGGCCTTCGTGGTTGCATGCCTTAATGACCATCGTCCAGTTGATAAACATAAATCGATTTTAATCACAGAAATAAAACTTACGAAGAAAACGTTTGCAGTTTTGTATGTTTAGGTTTCTAATAATTATCTCAACAGAAGCACTATTCATCCCTAAAAATTTGTCCATATTTGTGTAGGACAGCTGCCAAGTCCATATGGCTAGAACCGTCCAACAGTGGTTTAATGATCAGCATGACGTAGAGTTGCTGGACTGGGCTAATAGGGGTCCTGATCTCAGTCCCATCGAGCATATCTGGGGAGAGGTGGTAAACTCGTGGAAAGCTGGACACGAAAGAACTTCGCAGGAGCTGCTACACCATACCAAGGCAGAATAGGAAACGTTCCGCAAAAATCAAGACGTAATATATAGCCTCATTGCATCAATTCCAAACAGACTTAGAGATGTCACTGAAAATGAGGGGGGAATGGATCCACTACTAACCACCGGTGTATTTCATAATATGCATATGGGATAATCTTAATGCACAGCAGGTTTTTGCTAGTTAAAGAGAAGTTTATGCATAGTCTATAGCAATGACAACTACTGAGCTGAGCACGTCGCAGGTCACTACTAGATCTGGTTATGTTCACGTGGCATCACAGTGATTTGACTATGTTGTTCTGATGGCTTGGATGCAGTTAGTGTTTGATGTAGTAGTGTATAATATTTATGCACCATTCAAATATATTAGTTTATTTTGAAATGCTTTTTAACATCCTTGTTTGGCATTCTATGGAATAGGAGTTTCCAATCTAGTTATCATCTATGATATTTCATTTTAAGAAATTTATGTAGAATTTATTCATCAAAGGATGACAAGAAATACCAGTGTTTTTATATATATTCTGCCATGAACTTATGCAGATGAATTACTTATTATTATTATCTCCATAACTCATTGCTATGTCTAATGTCTCTCATACTTCAGTTAATGAAAGCTTCTAGCGTTCAAAGTTTTCAACAAAATCTCAGCTGCCTATTCTATCTAATTCATGAAATAAAAAGATACATTTATTTGTGAATGTAGGGGAAGGACACCTACCAACTCAGACATCCCTTTATCTCCTTCTGTTGCCTGTCATTGTATAGTATCTACCGAGGATGTTTCAGTGGTTCACATCTCCGAAACACCGATGAATTTAGGCAGTATGAGGTTTTCATTTGTTATGGCTGTGTATGTTTGTATAGTATCTACGAAGTAATACCCGTTTCTAATTACCATATTCCCTATCTTTTGATATATCACAGTTGAGTTTTCCGTAAGTATATAAGTATTATCAAGATAAGCAGAACATTAAAGAGTATGAGATGTTATCAACAGAAATGTCTAGTAGGCACCTAGTACATCCACGAATGCGACGGTGCCACAATGCTGGGTTGGCCTAAGGAGGGTGGCGACGAACTCTTGGCCGCAATAGTACATCCAACACCTAAAAATATGACGTGATCAATACTCAGGCAACATAATAACAATCGCATGTAGACTGTCCCTTGATATAGACGCAAGCTTCCGTATCTGTTTTGATAAAGAAGCCTTTTTTTTCTCCGGTATTATATGTAGATAAATCAATAAATATTCTATTTTCAGTAAAGTAACACAAAAATTGTATGATAGAGGGTAAGTCAAGCTGACTCCACTTTTTGCATTTTACATTAGGTTATCTGGCGAGTGGTGGCATCTTTTTCCAGTTTGTGAGGGCTCCAATTAGTGTATGCGTGTCTGGCCAGCTGGGGTAATTCTGGTTTTGGTAGTGATGATGATCGGGAGGTGGTCAAAGCCAAGGGTTTTGACCACTCTCCAGGATGTTGTGGGGGCGAGCTTTTGGGAGCAAAAGGTGATGTCTGGGGATGATGGGAGGAAGAGGGCTTGGTGTGGGATATGAGTATGTTGATGGAGATTGTTGAGGATCAAAAGATTATCTGTTTGGGATTGTAGTACAAGTCCTCTGCCTGTTTAGTTGTTGACATGCCATGCCGACACCTTGGTGTTGAAATCACCACACAGGATGATGCTGGGTATGTTAGTGATGTGGTGCTCTTGAGAATAATTGTGTGGTACTGTGGGGGATGATTGGCTGGGGGAAGGAAAATGTACGTATTGGCGATTGTTATGTGTGATTTGTTGCCAGTGCAAATTTTAATTAATTGTATTTCTCTTGTGGTGTGTCGGGAAGCCGACATGCATCCCCTCGGGCAGATGTAAGACACACAGCTGTGACAGGTGTGCAAGTGACACCGCCTGCCGGACGTGAGTTTAGGATGAAACGCGGACAGGGGAGAAAGAGTAGAGATTCGATGGATTCTGTGTACAGCTGTGGGCAATAGGGAGATGGAATAAGGAAGAGAGGTTGAGAGGAAGAGATAACTGGAGGAAGGAGGAGAGAGAGAGAGAGAGGGGTAGTGCGGGTGGTGTTGGTCGAGTTGTTTACACAGGAAAAGTGTTGGCTAGGCAGTTCAGACCGTGAGAGCGTGTGCTGACTACGGGATATTGCGGTGTGGGAACCGAGCTGACGCAGCGAGTCTGATAGGGCCTCTACGGTGGATGAAGCGGGTGAGATGTGGATGAGGGCGGTGGATGAGTGGGTGAAGTCATCACCCACCACACACCCGCTGGCGAACATCGGCAACTTTCTGAGGCCAGAAAGGGGTACAGACCTCAGTTCAGACTAGAGCCTGGAGGAGAGTCCCTGTGAACGGTGAGGCAGCCTGGCGTGCTTGGTGCAGAGACGTCGCTGTATAGCCGAGAGTAAAGTTCCAGGGAGTCAGCAATGAGAGCACTACTGGTAGTAAGTGAAAGTACATGCTTTGTGACCGCGGGTACAATCGACTAGCAGTGCTATTTATTTGTCTGTCGTCTGGGAACTAGTAAGGACTCCTATTTAGAAACGGAAGGAGTTAAGAACTAGTAAGGACTCCTAGTTTGAAACGGAAGGAGTTAAGATTTTAAATGTTTAAGTGTGTTTTTCTTATACTGATGTAACAGTGATTTCATATATATGAAAGAGTGCTATATATATATATAAGCACTAGTGATTTTTTACAAGACTGGCTTTGCTTTATTAAAATAGTGTTAGTATTCAAGTAACTTAAGAGTAGACGTGTATGTGCGGTTTTTGGCACATTTGCACGTGAAGTGAAATGAGGTGGGAATTACCTCAGAGTTATTTGTAGATTTTTGTAAATACTATTTTGTAATTAAAGCCTAGAAAAGCCATATTACTTTTTCACTTTTTCCAGTTCCCAGTTCTAAGTACATGTGTGTAGTGGCATGTTAGTGAAGTCCCCCATGTCGCGCGTTGCCAGTGTCGAGGCGGATTTAGACCACGTTACCATTCATTATTAAATACGGGAGAATATATTCCCGAGAAATACCGTAACGACACCTGGTTAGCGGCACGACAGGTGTCATGTGGGAGGAGGAATGATTTTGTGGGTAAATTAGTATATGAAAAGTTGGTGGATTGGCGTACCAGGGTGTAGTCCACTGCCACCGCTGTCGACCTTGTCTCGTCTGAAGGTGGGGAAATAACAAAATGTAGGTGTTTTATGTGTTTTGCGTAGTTTTGTTTCTTGTAAGATGGCAATGCGTATATTTTGTTGTTTGATGAATTATGTGAGATCTTGTTTTCTTTGGTGCTTATGCCATCTATGTTTATTTAAAGAATGTTAATGTTGTGTGTACGATGTGTGTTGGGTGCTGCAGCATCGGGGTGGGGGTTGGGGTGTGGGTGGAGGGGAAGGGGAAGAAGGTTGTGATAGAGATAAGGGTTGGGGTGGATTAGATTGCGGCGGAGTTGGAGGGGTTGGGGAACAGGATGGTGTGAGAAGGATTGGTGAGTTAGGCTGTGGAAGTGTGGTGGAAGTAAGAGAGGGGCTGGTGGGGGGTTAGAGGGTGGGGGGAAGGAGCATAAGGAGCAGGTCCAGATGTCTGTATAATGCTGTCTGGATGTAAGTGTTGTGAAGGTGGAATGGGTCCAGTTCTTGCAGGAATTACACTGAACTGAACCCTTTGTCTGTGGACTCGAAGCGATGTGCTTTGAGCATGTTGGACACATGTATTTGTTAATGGGTCCTGGATTGCTCTCACTGTCACCGGCTAGAAGAAGTCTTCGAGAAATGACAGCTGGAGAGTCATTTCTCGGTGTGAAAACAACAGTGTTATTGTGTGTGTTGTGTTGGGAGATGTAGTACTTGCCCGGGGGACCGAAGCCACTTCCAGGTTCTTGGACCCCATAAGAGACCAGAGGGGTTTGCGGTGGTTTGGCCCCCTTGCTGTCCTACTCCTGGTAGTGTGGTAGACAGCAATGGTCTATCAGATGATGAGATTTCTCATCTCACTGGTGTGGCCAACTGGGTTTTGATTTCAATAAAGTCGGGTTTTTGGCTTTGCCGATAATTATGTAGAGCAGGGGTCGACAACTTACGGTCCCTGGGCCTGATGTGGCCTGTAAACCTAACTTGTCTGGCCCGCCATTAGGCTCCACAAATTAACAAAAATATTTCCCTTTTTCACTTATTCAGTATATGAAAAAACAGTAAATCTTACTGGCTGGTAGCCTTTATGGCAAACACTGGTTAGAGTTAGTCTGTTCGAAAAAGTGTGTGTTCGAGCAGACCTGAGCTCAGATTAGGAGGCTATGACGTGCAGCACCCGGCGCTCAGTGATCCAGCACTGCCAGATGTGCAAAAATTATTGTCCATTGTGATTATTTGGCCTGTATCATAAACGACAACATGCATTCGATATATTTAAAAGAAATGCCTTTAAGTTTGTGCGATAATGCTAGGAAATATACTTTGAATAAATGTTATTCTTATTAACGAGTATCCTTATTTATTCATATTCGTGTTCATATTATTTATATTCATATTCATATTCTTCTTCTTCATCTTCTCCTTCTTCTTCTTCTTATTATTATTACTATTATTACCATTTATATTGTTATTACTATTATTGCAAATATTATTATTATTATTATTATTATTGTTATTACTATTATTATTATTCTTGGGGGGGGGTTAGGTAGTCCTTACAAGTTCAAAACATCTGGCCTGCCAGCTGCGTTACAGAACAGTTCCGTCACCCAGTCTGTCAAAGGTTGCCGACCCTTGGTGTAGTACGAACATTAGCATCATCAAGGCACAGCAACTTCCAGTTTTACTATGTGGCTGCGAGACATGGACAGTAAATAGTGTCTTGAAGCGATGAATTTACTTCTTTGGTACTAGGTGCCTGTGCAGGATCATGGGATATCACTGGTACGACCAGGTACGTATTGAGTGACTACTCCGTGAGACTGATTTGAGGCCTATTACCCACATCATATGTCCACACCAGCTCCAGTCATATGGGTATGTGGCCCGGTTTGCTGAGGTTGACCCTGCCAGAAGGATGGAGAATTAACCGAGGGTGGAGGAGACCCTGGGGAAGGCCAAGGGGCTCCAGGCCAAAACAGGTTGATCATTCATGTTTAGAGATACTTAGATGGGAAAGTGTCACTGGCTAGAGGGTTGCAAGAAGGGATCCCCATTGGGCAGAGATGGAGGGCGAGTGAGGCTATACTAATAACAATAACAATTTCATTGACAATAATAATAATGATAATAATAATAATGATAATCTACGCCAGTGTTACCCCATGAGCGTATGAGCCCAGGGCTAGGCAAGTTGGTCCTGACATTTAAGATGAGAGTGACCAGTCTCATTCATCCCTGAGTAGCATTACTTGAGCAATAAACCCATTAATAATAATATAATTGACCTACTTCTGAGGAAATCCTTGAGACAAACAATCCCTGCTTTACACTTTGGAATTTTCATTGGTGAAATGACTGAATATTGCAATAATGGCTGAGAACATGATAACTTTATGCTTCTACCCATAATGATGTGACTGTGGAAAGCTATACTGAGTTAAGGATGCTCCCTAGCACCTTTTCCTAGGGGGAGAAGGTGGCTCAATCGGTAGACAGGTGGCCTGCAGTCCTACCGGACCAAGGTTCAAATCCCCGCTGGGGCAGGGAAGAGTTTAAGGATCTAAATTTCATAAAAACAGAATTTACTGATCTACCAGAAGACCCGCCGACAAGTCGTAAATCTTCCCCCGCTGATACCAATACACCAGTCCTGCATGAAACAGCCCTAACATGTATTCGATATGGACGGTAGGTGTTAACGCCGAAGTGGTGACATGTACAGGTGTATGGTATAAAGGAGGACTACTGGGCCTTGGGATCAGGCTGTGAAGCCTATACCCAGAGTCGGACACGTAAAAAAAATGATTTTGCTTATTACATCTTACTGTCCAGGTCTGTGTTATAATTATAAATCTTTCGAACATTGCTAACCTCTGCACAAACAATGTACAAAAGGACATTATCCAGCCATATCGAAAAAATAAACCACGAAGGAAGAGGCTCCAGGGAGCCTTCGTGCCGGACGAGAATACGGGTCTATTTGATACTTTATGCTACTCATGGTGATAAAGGCCATCGTTGTTACATTGTTGAACGTCCACCTTTACTAATGGGAAAAATTATGGCAGTGCAAGGAGTACTGAGTGACCGTTTTTTTAATTTTATGCTGTTGGTGCTAATGAAATCTTTCCTTATTACATCTCATGCGTTATTGATGACGAGGATAGTCTATTGCATAATTGGGTCCATACACGAGGACTGAATTTCATGGCTAAATAAGGAAGACGTCTTGATATTAGCAATATAGGGTAAACAAATGCCTCCTGGGCATACCAAGCTTCTCAGCACTTGTTCAAATGAGAGCCGTTTCTGGACTGCACTTCGCTTTGAAGCAAGTGCACTTGCTCCTGTGGAGGTGCATGAAACTCCACGGATGTGAACCGCAACATTTTTCGCGTACACATAATGTAACACCAATGAGGACAATTATTAGGGACCAAAACATCCTTCTCAGACAAATTCAGTCGACATGAAATTTAAACTGTCCCTTTCAGGACCCATTTCCACCCGTGCTGCCAGATTTCATCAAAATAATTTTTACAGTTCTGGCTGCCCTCTCCGCCACACACGCCCAGGATGATTTTTTTTTTTTTTAATGTGTCCGACTCTGGGCATAGGCTTCACAGCCTGCTATCAAGGCCCAGCAGTCCTCCTACATACCATACACCTCTACATGTCACCACTTCGGCATTAACACCCACCGTCCATATTGAATACATGCTAGGGCTGTCTCATACAGGACTGGTATATTGGTTTTAGCGGGGGTATTTTTACGACATGTCGGCGGGTCTTCTGGTAGATCAGTAATGCCTGATTTAATGAAATTCAAATCCTTAAACTGTGGTATAGTAGATGAAAGAAATGCTGGATACTTTAGGTAATTCTTGTACAAGGAGTGCGAGATGGACAGTATTTAGAAATTTTAGTAATTCACACCACTTCCGCTAATCTATTGACGAAGATGACGACTTTCTATATCGTGTTGGCTCTCCCAGGACGAAATTATTGAATAAAAAAGGGTTTAATGTAATGAAATTACGTCGTCAGTTTACTAATGACGCAAAAAAAAACTTGAAATGTTTGCAGTGGTTATAAGAGCAGACTTAACGAATCTTATGTATAGAAAACAGTTGAATCTTAAAATAATGCCTATATCAAATAAAGGATTTTTTTCTCTCTCTCATCTGCTTTATTCTCCACCTTTTCCTTCCTTCCATTCCAATCTTGTATCACTTTTCCTTAGTCCCCTCACCCCTTTCTGTAAGTGTATTATCACCTCGCCACAATAACAAAGCCATATCCATTTTCTCCAACCTGCCATTACCATACCTCAGGATTTCAGGCCAAGCTTGTCTCCTTGTCCCTCTGTACATAATGCTCTGCTTGCAGGTCATTATTTGCTCGTACTTCCTCTCGTCTCTGCCTCCATTTTGGCTCTTCGCTTCTATCTTTCTCTGTCTCTCCATTCTGCATCATTTCTGTCCTTTCCTTTTTCTTTATATCCTTTTCCTCTCAATTTTTTTTAATCCCCGTCCCGTTTTTCCCTCCTTCTTCCATCTTTTTCTCTTTCCCTGCACACTCCCAAATGCATTCTTTTCTCCTTTCCTCCCTTCCCTGCCTCTCCTGTTCCCCTTCTCCTCACCCCTCCTTCCATTCTTCTCTCTTGCCCAGTCTGTCTCCCTCTTCCGTTCCTCCCTCACTTTTCTCTCCCACTCAAGCTATACATCATTTTTTTTTTTTCGTGTTTCTCGTCGTGGTCTGGTGAGCTAATAGATTCCCCTCACTGATTACAATTGTCTCCTCGGATCATCCCCTTGTTTATCCTAGTTAATCCTCATTTTTTTTCCATTCTGAAGTCTAAATCATTCCCTGATACCCTGGCCTGATTGTCTTGTTAGGGTGAGAGAAACAGTATCCCTGGTTTGCGGTTCTGTCGCTGTTTATTTATCATCGTTTTCAATTACCTTCAATGGCTTGTTTTTGCGAGTTGTAAGATTGTCGAGTGGATGCTGCATGCTTCTCCGACCCACATTCAGGAGCCATGTTCTCGAGCAGTAAGGTGCCACATGAATGGAAGCTTGCCAACGTAACCCCAATATTCAAAAAGGGCAACAGAGCCCAACCAGAAAACTACCGCCCAATTAGTTTAACATCGGTGGTTTGCAAATTGCTCGAAACTATTATCAGAGACAAGTTTGTGAAACACTTAGAAACAAACAATCTCATCAAAGATTCGCAACATGGTTTTCAGAATAATCGCTCTTGCCTCACGAATCTGCTGGATTTTTTCAATAATATACTGAATATGTATGGTGAGACTAAATCTGTTGATGTGGTCTACCTAGATTTTCAAAAGGCCTTTGACAAAGTTGCACACAAAAGACTCCTTCAGAAGCTAAAGGCACATGGTTTCAGCAGCAATGTTCTTGGTAGGGTAGAAAATTGACTGTCTGGACGAAAGCAAAGACTTGTAATTAATGGAAAAGAGTCAGACTGGATAAACGTTACAAGTGGAGTGTCACAGGGTTTCGTGGTAGGCCCTATTCTTTTCTTAATACATGTAAATGATATTGACGAAGGATTGTGTTGTAAGATTCCAAAATTTGCTGATGATACTAAAATAGGTAACAGAGCAGATACAGTACTGCAAAGGCAAGTAATTCAGAGAGATCTTGATCAGCTGTTTAACTGGGCCCAAGTTTGGCAAATGGATTTTAATATCAATAAATGCAAGGTACTAAACATTGGCAATAAAAATGTAAGAGCTAGTTATAGTATGAATAATGTCCAACCTGATAGGGTAAACCACGAAAAAGACTTAGGAGTTATAATAACAGACGATTTAAAACCAAGCAAACAATGTTCATAAGCAGTGAAAAAAGCCAACATATTGATTGGATTCATAGGCAGAGCATTTGAATATAAGTCCGATAATATCATCCTCACTTTGTATAATTCCTTAGTACACCCGGAATTGGAGTACTGCGTTCAGTTTTGGTCACCGTATTATAAAAAGGATATGGAAAAGCTTGAAAAAGTGCAGCGAAGGATGACAAAAATGATACCTAAATTGAGAAATAAACCGTACGAGGAACGTTTAGAAGCCTTGAATCTCTTTGCCTTAACTAAATGGAGGATACGAGGAGATTTAATTTAAGTATTCAAAATATTCAAAGGACAAGATATCATGGCTGTCAATAAATGCTTCACAGTTGATCACTCGAATTATACTAGAGGCAGTGGGCATAAAATAATTGGCAAACGATTCCAGTCACATGAAGCTAAGCATTTCTTCTTCAATAGAGTTGTAAATATATAGAATAAATTGCCCTCCAATGTAGTAAATTGTAATACAGTTCTAACCTTTAAAGGTCGCCTGGATAAATATTTGTCGTCTAACCCCCAGCTTAATATGTTTACTCCCGAATAAAACACTTGTATAAATTTTTATTTTATTCTATTCTTTTAGAGCCTGGATCAATTTACTAAATGCAAATATATGACGGTGATAGTGTTTTAAGTTTCTTCCCACAGAGTCCAATTGAGACCATGGGATCACTATATTTACGTGTATCTTTAACGTTTGAATTCCTGCAGAGTCCAACTGAGACCAGGGGATTATTAGCTATATTCACGTGTATCTGTTTCTTTTGAATTCCCACAGAGTTCTACAGAGACCACGGGATTACTGTATTCACGTTGTTATATCTACAGAGTCTCATCGTCCGCAGACGTCCCGTTAACTCAATGTACCCGTACAAAGTGTCATGTGTTATTTATTTATTCGATTATTCATTGTACTTACTACTTTCTCTTTCAGGATATTCGTACTGGTAGCTTATAAACAATGTATTATATAATGTAGCTTTTCCTTTTCAGTCTTTCCTGTGAAATTTCCATGTCAGTTTTTCATGCTGCATGGTGGTCTTTCTCACTTTTTCTTGCCAGTTTTAACTGGAGGGTTTGGAGGCGGGGGGAGCCTTCTTGCTTTACTATCCTTATCCTTCAGCATGTAGAGTTAGATCTTGTAGGCATAGTCTACTCTGTAACAAACAGCTTCGAAAGGACTATAAGGTCTGTTGCTGTTTGCTTTCCTATGTACTCCTACGTACAGTTGGCGCGGAAAGTGTTGACGCCATCTTAAAAAAGAAAACATTCTTGTGGTTAGCAAGGAGAAACAAATAAATTAACACTCACCATTGAATTTAGTATTTACTGGCATTCCCCTTCACCTTTATGATCTTCTTAAGGCGTCTGGGGAGACTGATGGCGTAGTTTTGCAGAACAGACGGACTAAAACTGCACCATAGCTGCAGCCTCAAGTTTAGGCAAAGATTATGTGTCCATACTACGCAGCTGCCGCTTCATGTGTGCCCATAAATTCTCAAAGGGATTGATATCTGGGCTGTTTCTGGGCCAATCTCGAATAAAGGGAACCTCACAGTCTGTTAGCCACTGTTTCACTGACTTTGCAACATGTGCAGGGGCAGAATCTTGCATAAATACTCTTGCCTTGGTTTTATCAA
>JAGKTI010036514.1:0-11056 GCA_018397915.1 Birgus latro
AAAATGGCTACTGTAAATCGTGCCTCGGAGTCCCCGGGGGGGGGGACCATAAATGCCCCCACCATCCGCCCCTCTCCCGGTGACGACTCAAAGAGCTGCCTGGAACCACTGTCTGACTCACTCCTTCTTCATTTCTGTAACATTCGTGGCCTTTCCTCTAACTTTCACTCTGTTGAGCACCACCTCTTCTCCTCTAAACCTCACCTTCTCTTTCTTTCTGAGACTCAGCTGTCTGAGACAACTGACAGCAAACCCTTTTCTGTATCCTCCTACTTTCTCTATTCTCGTTTCAAAGCCAAAGGTGGCTGTTGCGTATATGTACGCAACGATCTATCTTGCTCTCGTGTTCCTGAACTTGATTCTTCTGAATTCTCTACTCTCTGGCTTCGGCTTTCCTGTCATTCTCTGACTAAATATATATGTGCTGTTTACTTATCTCCTAATTCTACTGACTATCAAAAATTCTTTGACTATCTTACTTCTACGATGGAACACATTCTATCCATTTCTCCTTTCTCTGAAATCTCCATTCTAGGAGATTTCAATGTTCACCACCACCTTTGGCTCTCCTCTCCTTTCACTGATCCACCTGGTGAACAAGCCTACATCTTTTCTATCCTTAATGACCTAGAGCAGCTTGTACAGCACCCTACCCGTATCCCTGACCTCCTTGGAGAGAGTTCCAACATACTTGACCTTTTCTTAACAACTAATCCTTCTGCTTACACTGTTAATCTTTTCTCTCCGTTGGGCTCCTCCGATCATAACCTTATTACCTTAACCTGTCCTATTGCTCCAGTACAGCCTGTGCACCCTCCAAAGAAACGCCGCCTGTGGCACTTTGGAGCTGCAGATTGGGAGGCCCTCAGGCAGTACTTCTTTGATTTTCCTTGGACTGATTATTGCTTCCATGGCCGGGAGCCGTTTGAGCGTGCCCTGCGCATTACGGAGGTTATTCTCTCGGGCATGGAAGCATACATTCCTTTTTCATATCCTCTGACTAATGCAAGAAAGCCTTGGTTTAATTACGCTTGTTCTAATGCTGTCCGCAACAGAGAGAGGGCCTTTAAAAGGTACCGGAGCCAACCCACCCCTGAATCACATCATCTTTCTATTTCTGCCCGGAATCGTGCTAAGTCTGTTCTTCGCTCTGCTAAAAATAATTTCATCCGTGCTAAATGTTCCCAACTCTCCAACTCGAATTCTTCTCGCTCCTTTTGGCACCTTGCCAAAAACCTTTCTAACATTTTTACCTCATCATCCTTCCCTCCTCTTTTCTACGCTGATGGCTCTGTAGCTATTTCTTCTACTGATAAAGCAGATCTCTTTGCTCAGACTTTCTCCTCCAATTCTACCTTAGATGATTCCGGTGCTGTTCCTCCATCACTTCCCCCCTCAGACTTCCTCATTCCTGGCATTAAAATTTCTTCAGCTGATGTATTTTCTGCCATCAGTGGCCTCAATATTAACAAGGCATATGGGCCTGATGGAGTCCCTCCTGTTGTCCTCAAAAACTGTGTTTCTGTGCTTACACCCTGCCTAGGTAAACTCTTTTGCCTTTGTCTCTCAACTTGTACCTTTCCTTCTTGCTGGAAGTTTGCTCTCATTCAGCCAGTCCCAAAGAAGGGTGACCATTCCCAACCCTCTAACTATCGTCCATATGCTTTAACATCCTGTGTATCAAAAGTATATGAATCAGTTCTTAACAGAAAAATTTTAAAGCATCTTTCCTGTCACAACCTTCTTTCTGATCGTCAGTATGGGTTCCGTCAGGGACGCTCCACTGGCGATCTTCTCACCTACCTTTCAGACTCCTGGTCATCCTCCTTTCGGGACTTTGGCGAAAGCTTTGCCATTGCACTTGACATCTCTAAGGCTTTCAATCGAGTCTGGCATAAATCTCTGATTTCCAAACTGCCCTCTTACAGTTTCTATCCTTCTATCTGTGCCTTCATCTCTAGCTTCCTTTCTGGTCGTTCTATAGCTGCTGTTGTAGACGGCCATTGTTCTTCTCCTAGACCTGTCAACAGTGGTGTTCCTCAGGGCTCTGTCCTATCACCAACTCTCTTCCTTTTATTCATCAGTGACCTTCTAAGCTGTACATATAACCCTATCCACTCATATGCTGATGATTCCACCCTTCACCTTTCCATTCGATTTCCGCAACGTCCATCTCAGCAGTTACTTCAGCAAACAAGGGATGAGGCTATGGCATACCTAATGTCTGACTTGGCTCATATCTCTGATTGGGGTAAAAATAATCTAGTTATTTTTAATGCATCAAAAACTCAGTTCTTACACTTACCAACCCGACAAAATCTCCCTCAGGATTACCCACTAATGTCTAATAATGTCCAGCTCAGTCCTGCATCATCCTTGAACATGCTTGGGGTTTCATTCTCTCGGGATTTGTCTTGGAAAGAACATATTACATTTCTTGTGAAATCTGCTTCCAAGAGATTAGGTGTGCTGAGCCGTCTCCGAGCTTTCTTTACCCCTGCACAGATGTTGACCTTGTACACGGGTTTTATTCGTCTGTGTATGGAGTACAACTCTCATGTGTGGGGAGGCTCGCCACATGCGGTTCTTCTCAATAGGGTGGAGTCAAAGGCTTTTCGTCTCATTAACTCTCCTCCTCTTACTGATTCCCTTCAACCTTTGTCACTTCGCCGCACTGTTGCTTTTTTTATCTCTCTACTATCGCTTCTTCAATGGTCACTGTTCCTCTGAACTGTCTGCTTGCATCCCTCCTCCTCTATGACGGGCACGTAGTTCCTGTCTAGCAACAAACTCTCATCCCTTTTCTGTCCAACTCTCTAATGCAAGAGTTAACCATTACTCCCAGTCCTTCATTTGTGTAACTGGTCAACTCTGGAACGGTCTCCCTCTGTCTGTATTCCCTGCTTCCTATGATCTCCAGTCTTACAAACGCAGTGTGTCCAGGCATCTCGAAATGAATGGATCTTGAATTTGGCTCTCTTTTGTATTGTTTTTCCTTTTTCTTGGATGGAACAGTATGCGGGCCCATGGCCCTTGGTTCCTTCTTCCTTGCATTGAAAAAAAAAAAAAAATATGGTTACAACCCAGTATAGTAAATGGTTTCCTGGTGTACAGGAAACCATTTGGCTTGTTACTCAGTGTAGAATCACTCAGTGTGGAATCACTCATAAGAGAAAAGAATGAAGGAAAGAAAGACTGAAGAGGAAGGAAGGAAGAGAGGAAAGGGCAGACACCCAAAGCAGCACTACATCAAGTGAGTGGAGGGTGAGTGCCCCCACCTCGATTTAAAAAAAAAAAAAAAAGTGCTGATGGTTAGACCTGTGAGGTAGAGTCAGGATTCTTGGGACTAGAATGATATGTGAATGAATTTGTGGCCCATCTCATTGGATATGTATTTAAACTGTTCCACGCTTGTATGTCCCCCTCGAAAACACCAGTGACGTAGATCTGCATCGTGCAGCACTGAGAAATTATTGCAAGCAACCGAAGTAAAATGGAAGGTAATAACGTATCTCGCTAACTTCAAACATTTCTCTGCTACGTTTCAACACTGATATAGGAGCTCGGGAGGCGAGTGACGGTCTTCACAGGCTCATAGCCTCTCTGCTCTCTCTGTGACCTTGAAGGTTTCAGAGGTCAAGTGGCACCAACCTGACTCAATTCAACCAACTTTCTGGCTTTGGTCTATCTATCTATCTATTGCCAGACGCCTCAATCCCGCACGGGGTGGCCACAAACAAATCGCCTCCATGTCACTCTGTCCCCTGCCATTTCACTACCATGCTCCCAACTCACACCCCCCTCTCTCATATACCTCTCCACTCCATCCCTCTATCTCATCCTAGGCCTCCCTCTCCCTCTCGCCCCCTCTACCTCACTCACATACACTCTCCTCGTCAGTCTTTCACTCTCCATCCTCTCCACATGCCCAAACCACCTCAACGTGCTGCTCCTAACGCTTCCCATCACGTCCTCAACCACACCACAACGCTCCTTCACTTCCTTATTTGTTAGTCTGTCTCTCCATGTGACTCCACATGCTCCTCTCAAATAACTCATTTCCACTGCTCTCACTCTTGACTTCTGTCCTTCCAACAGGGTCCAAGCTTCACTTCCATATGTCAGAGATGGTATCACAATACTGTCATGTAACAACTTTTTCACTTCCATGCTCACCTCCCTGTTTCTTATCACTGCTTTCAACGAACCAGCAACCTTCCTTCCCTGCTGCACCCTTTCGAGCACTTCACCCTCCAGACTTCCATCCTTACTCATCACACTGCCCAAGTATTTAAATTCACTCACATTCTCCATATCCTTCCCATCCAATCTCACTGTACATTCACTGGCTTCACTTCTCTCAAAGACCATCATTCACCTTTAGATTCCGTTTCTTACACACTCTCCCAAACTCATCTACCAAGCCTTGCAGCTCCCCTTCATCTTCGCTCAACAACACAGTATCATCTGCAAACAACAGTACAGGGAGTTTCCAAACACTGCCCTCTCTCACTAGGGCCGCTCCAACATCCACTGCCCAACCTTGTATCTCTTTCATAACCCCATCCATATTCAGATTGAACAACCATGGAGACATGACACATCCTTGTTTCAATCCAACTTTCAAATGGAAAGATTCACTCAGTTTGCCATCCACATGCACTGCAGCCTTAGCACTCTCATACATACTCTTCACTGCCTTCAACAACTTCCCATCCACTCCATATATTCTTAATGCCTTCCACAAACCTTGTCTATCCACCCTGTCATATGCTTTCTCCAGATCCATGAAGGCTGCATACAACTTCTTGCCCTTCTCTAGAAACTTTTCCACTAAGGATCTAAGAATGAATATCTGGTCTACACAACCTCTTCCCTTCCTAAAACCTCCTTGTTCTTCTCCAACTAATTCCTCTGTAATTTCCCTAACTCTGTCAATAAGTATCCTACCATATACTTTTCCTATTACACTGAGAAGGCAAATGCCCCTATGATTACCACACACTGCTTTTTCCCCTTTTCCTTTGTACAGAGGAATAATTATACCTGACTTTCAATCCTCCGGGACTCTACCCTCCTCCCAAACCAATCTGCACACCTTCCACATCCATTCTATTACTATCCCTCCCCCATGCTTCAGCATTTCACCACACACTCCATCAATTCCTGGGGCTTTCCCCATTTTAACTTTCTTCAATGCTTCCACCACTTCCATCCTGGTGATTTCTTCCTCTCTTCTCACAACCCTCCTTCTCCTCACCATTCCCCAGCCACTTATACTTGCATTACTTTCATTCTCTATGTTCAACAGTTCATTAAAGTGTTCTCTCCATCTGTTTACTTTTCTCCCTTCTCCACTAGTAATCTACCATTTTTATCTTTCACACCCCCATGACTTCGTTGGCACCCTGTCTAGCTCTCTTCACCACCTTCCAGAACATTTTCTTACATTCCCTCCACTTTGCACTCAAATTCCTTCCAAATTCCTCATCCACTCTCTTCTTACTCTCTCTTACTAATCTTTTCACCTCTCTCCTCCTCACTACATATAACTCTCTCGTCTGTCTCTCGGCTTTGGTGATTACTTTTATTTGTGCCAGGGATCTTATATTTATGTATTAAGCTCATTTAGTGAGAAAAATAATCTAAAATCAGTTCACAATCTCACAGCCGCTCTGCTCTCTCAGTAACCTCAAAGATTTCAGGGGTAGAGTGGCACCAACTTGACTCGATTCATCCAGCTTTCTGGCTTAAGTGATTACTTTTATTAGTACCAGGGATCTTGTATTGATGTATTAAGCCCATTTTGCCAGAAAAAAAAAATCGAAAATTGGCTGGCTTAGAGGGTACCCCTTTTTTTTTTTTTTTTCCCAGTGAGGTATGGATTGATAGTTCATTTGTCAGTATTAAGGTAGAATCAGTTGCTCAGTATGATAGAGAAATGTGCCGTATTGACTACCTTTTTAGTTCTGTATTTGTTTTGTAGATACTGCATATAAATTTACAAAAAAATCATGCTTCTGATGCTGTTTTAATCTTTACAGAGAGAGTGATATCTACTGTATATAGATGCTCAGTACAGAACTGTAAATTGACTGTATGGTACAATGATTGAGCTTTCATCAAGATACCCTTGTTTTGTGATGAGGATGTGTGAAAAATCCATTATCCTACATAACGATTTATATTTTGAGTCAATTTTTTAACTTGGGTTTAGTGTGGATACATTTTTGGCCAGGAGTTATGCACTCAACAAAGTCTAAAAACAAATACACTCAGACCTTCATTTATGCGCAAATATGGTCAACAATGCGCACTGCATTTTTGAAAATGCGCATAATTCAGATACTATAAACAGTGCAACAAATAGAATATGGTTGACATCCTCCCCAGTCAGCACATTTTTGCCACATTTTACTATCTTTTTATACACACATACACATTTTATGGACTTGTATAGTAGTATATTTGTTACAAATCGTTAACCATGGTAAATAAGGGGGGGGGAAAAAAAAGTCAATTGTTGCATTCGTGTATATTTGTTACAGAAAGTTAACCATGGTAAATAAGAAAAATAATAAAACACCTTTGCTTGTTCACGAATATGGCGCCCATCCAACGGCACTCCTTTCTGTTGATGTAATGAGCTAGGTAGCATTCCATGTGAATAAGCACTGTGTTGGTGAAATTATTGCGACCTTTGAATTGAGCACCTGCATAAGTCTTGGCTGCTAGCTTGAGTTTATCAGCATTCCTTAAAATCAGCCTTGTGGTTGACACCCAAGCCAAACTCCTGACTGATATCACATTTTCTTTTTCCTATCTTCTTCATTTCAATAACCTTCAGTTTAGTTTCTAAATTAATCTTCTTGTTCTTCTTGGCAGGTGGCGGTGCCGTGGTGAGAATTCACGATTCAGTGAATACAATGTAGGACATGTGAATTGTGCCTGGTAGACCTGAACAATGCGAGAGCATTTGAATACTGAGCAGGAGTCGGGACGCTTAGAATAAAGTGACCTGTGTCCCGCTTTTTTAAAGTCTGTCCTGCCTTTTTAATTGTGACTAAAATGTCCCGCTTTTTGTGCATATTAAATTTCCCACTTTTAGAAAATTATTGAAGGCATTGAAGAGTATGTATGAGGGTGCTAAGACCGCAGTGCGTGTGGATGGCAAACTGAGTGAATTTTTCCATTTGAAGGTTGGATTGAAACAAGGATGTGTCATGTCTCCATGGTTGTTCAATCTGTATATGGATGGGGTTATAAAAGAGATACAAGGTCGGGCAGTGGATGTTGGAGTGGCCCTAGTGAGAGAGGGCAGTGTTTGGAAACTCCCTGTACTGTTGTTTGCAGATGATACTGTGTTGTTGAGTGAAGACGAAGGGGAGCTGCATGGCTTGGTAGATGAGTTTCGGAGAGTGTGTAAGAAGTGGAATGTAAAAGTGAATGTAGGGAAGAGTAAAGTGATGGTCTTCGAGAGAAGTGAAGTCAGTGAATGTACAGTGAGATTGGATGGGGAGGATATGGAGAATGTGAGGAGGCTGTAGCACGGGTCGAACAGGGTGGTACTTCTGAGGGGAATGGGAATGCTGGTGATAGGGAGAGCTGGAGCTCCTTTTTCACTAGCTACCTAACCATCCCCCTTTTCTGACCTTTTCAGTGTGACAGTAACATGGAGAGTAGACCAGCATACTCTCCCAAACATTTCCTCTAACTATCCTATGCACTACACCACATGCGCTTTACATATCAACAACGTATCCCACTATGTTACAGGGGTTGATGCCAACAAGGGCATGCGGCCAGAAAACTTTGCCCCCGCTACCTAGTGGCGGACTTTTGGGGGGAGGCTTGACGGGGGTTCTGCCAGCATAGATCATGGGTCCGGGGCGAGATGGGGCTCGAACCTGTGCTAGAGGGTGCAGGGCATTGCGGTTCCCAGGCTGCCGCTTCCGCTCAATAGAGAGGGGCCCAAACCTGGGAGTAGCGGCCCAGGAGGCTGCCCGATCAGTGGGTGTATAATGGCGGGGCAGTTGCAGTGCCAAGGCGCGCTTGGAGGGTGTCCCTGCAGCTGTCCTGGCAGGGTGCCCCGAGGCCACTACCACAGCCACTAGTAAGCTGGTGGGCTAGGGGTCCCAAATCCATTGCCTGGACCTAGGACTGTGCAATGGGTCGGGCCTTTGGAATGTTTAACCCCCTTTATCTTACCGACTATGACCTATAAGTACAAATATATGCAGCAAAGCAAGCCTGAGGACAGCAAATCACCCAGGGGGTTTAGGGTGGGTTCGTGGAATGTGGGAAGTTTGAGGGGAAGAGCGGGGGAAGTTGTTGAGGCATTTAGTAGGAGGTGGGTGGATGTGGCATGTTTGCAGGAAGTCCGGTACAGGGGTGAATCAGCCAGAAAGATTGCTGGGAAGGATTGCTACTATAAGTTGTTTTGGCAGGGGGGAACTGACGGATATGGGGGTGTGGGTGTGTTGGTTGCAGAGAAATGGGTGGAATATGTTATGAATGTTATGAGAGTAAGTGATAGGATATTAGTAGTGAAAATTTTGATCGGACGGAAAATGATTTCAGTTATATCGGCATATGCTCCACAGGTAGGATTGGATGACGCAGAGAAGGATAGATTTTGGGATGATTTAATACGTATAGTAAGTGGTATGGGCGATGATGAGGTAGTGGTTCTGGGAGGGGATTTAAATGGTCATGTTGGTGAAGCAGCTCAAGGTTATGAAGGAGTCCATGGAGGATGTGCATATGGTGTGAGGAATGCGGAAGGGGAAAGAATACTCGAGTTTGGGGAGGCTATGGACATGATTGTGTGCAATACACATTTTAGAAAAAGAGTGAGTAGACTGATTATGTACGGGTCCGGGGGAAGATAGATTATTTTCTGGTCAGGAGGGTTGATAGGAGATTAGTGAGGGATGTTAAAGTTATAGGAAGCGAGGAGTGTGTGCAGCAGCACAAACTATTGATTTGTGACATGGTGCTTAAGGAACGAATGATGAGAAGGAGGACATATGTACCTAGGAGGAAAATATGGAAGCTGGGAAACCAGTCAGTAAGGGATGCCTTTTATAGTGAGATGAGGAGAGTGGTGGCTGAACAGGAAGCCGTAGATAGAGACGTTAATGAACAGTATAGAGCCCTTAAGAACAACCTCTTGAGAGTGACCGATGCAATATGCGGTTGGACAAGAGGCCCACCAAGACATAAAGTAACTTGGTGGTGGGATGAGGGTGTAGAAGCCGCAGTTAAGGAGAAAAGAAGGCTTTTCCGGGAATGGAGGAAGGGTGGTAACAGGGAGGAGTACTTGGCTGCCAAGCGCAGGGCTAGAAGAGAGGTATACAGGGCGAAGTCTGAGTCACAGAGACTTTTACTTGACAATCTAAATCATGGAGGAAGGAAAAATATGATTTTTAGGGTGGCAAATCAGATGAAGAGGGATAATCAGGACATTGTAGGTGAGCAGTGTGTGAAGAATGATGAAGGAGGGGTAGTGGTGAACAGTGAGGATATTAAAGATGCATGGGGAGAGCATTGTAGCTGGTTGTTGAATGAGGAGTTTGATTGGGATAGGGAAGGTTTGGAGCCAGCTGATCCAGTGTTTGGGCCTTGGCCTTTGATTGACGCTGCTACTGTGAGTGAGGCAATAGGCAGGATGCGGGTGGGGAAGGCGGCAGGTGTGTCTGGGTTGACTGCCGAAATGTTGAAGGCCTCAGGAGATATTGGGGTGAGGTTAGTCACTGACCTGATAAATAGGATTATATATGAGTGTGTTGTCCCAGATGATTGGCTGAAGAGTGTAATTGTAAATGTGTACAAAGGGAAGGGTGATGCCCTGGAAAGGGGAAATTACAGAGGTATACAGCTCTTAGATCAGATAATGAAAGTAATGGAGAGAGTTCTAGAAGGTATGATTAGAGAAAGAGTGAATATCGATGAGGTGCAGTTTGGGTTTATGCCAGGCAGGGGGACAACTGATGCCATATTCATTGTTCAACAGCTTCAGGAAAAATATATTGGTAAGAAAGGGGAATTGTATTTTGTTTTTGTTGATTTGGAAAAGGCCTTTGACAGAGTCCCTAGAGAGGTGGTGAAGTGGGCAATGAGAAAGCTGGGGTTGGAAGAGTGGCTGGTTAGGGTGGTTATGGCCATGTACGTGGGTGCTTGCACCCAGGTAAGAGTGAATGGAGTTTTGAGTGATGAGTTTTCCGTGAATGTTGGTGTGCATCAGGAGTCAGTTTTGAGTCCCTTGTTGTTTATCATGGTGCTTGAAGCCCTCTCACGTGACTTCAGGGAGATGTTGTATGCTGATGATTTGGTGTTGATTGTGGAGAATTAAGGGGAGGCGGAGGAAAGATTTAAGATGTGGAGAGATGGTATGGGGTACAAGGGCTTAAGGGTAAATGCAGATAAAACAAAAGTGATGATATCTAGGGTTGGTGGTGGTACAATCAGAGGAGAGGGAGAGTGGCCATGTGCAGTTTGCCACATGGGTGTAGGAAGTAATTCCATCTTGTGTAGTATTTGTGATAAATGGGTGCACAAGAGATGTAGCGGTATTAGAGGTAGACTGCGAGATAATGCTGATTTCATGCGTGCGGCGTGTCGGGGAGAGCAGGTGGAGATTGTTAGGCGTGAGAGGGTTGAACTTGCAGGTGAGTCTCTTGAGTGTGTGGAGGAGTTTTGTTATTTGGGAGACATGTTATGTGCCGGAGGTGGGGCTGGAGTTAGCTCGGTTGCTAGAGTGAGAAGTGGTTGGAAGAAGTTCAGGGAGCTGTTGCCTCTCCTGACATTGAGAGGACTCTCCTTACGTGCTAAGGGGTCTTTGTATGCAGCATGTGTTAAGAGTGTGATGCTGTATGGTAGTGAGACCTGGGCAGTAAAGGAAGAGGATGTTTGCAGGTTTAAACGTATAGAAATGACAACGATTAGGTGGATGTGCAGTGCATCCCTGTGTGCAAGGCCTGGGGGGGCTGGGTTTACGATGGAAGAGTTGAGAGGTA
This sequence comes from Birgus latro, assembly GCA_018397915.1. Taxonomy (NCBI): domain Eukaryota; kingdom Metazoa; phylum Arthropoda; class Malacostraca; order Decapoda; family Coenobitidae; genus Birgus; species Birgus latro. The sequence goes on from JAGKTI010036514.1 coordinate 11,019, forward strand.
GGATGGGACTGGAGTGTATTGGTGTTGTGATGAGGAGA
>JAGKTI010036515.1:0-11056 GCA_018397915.1 Birgus latro
GCTCCAACATCCACTGCCCTACCTTGTATCTCTAACCATGGAGACATGACATATCCTTGTTTCAAACCAACCTTCAAATGGAAAGATTCACTCAGTTTGCCATCCACACACACTGCAGCGCTAGCATCCTCATAAATACTCTTCACTGCCTTCAACAACTTCCCATCCACTCCATATATTCTTAATACTTTCCACAATCCTTGTCTATCCTATACCCTCTCATATGCTTTCTCCAGATCCATAAAGGCTGCATACAACTTCTTTCCCTTCTCTAGAAACTTTTTCACTAAGAATCTAAGAATGAATATCTGGTCTACACAACTTCTTCCCTTCCTAAAACTTCCCTGTTCTTCTCCAACTAATTCCTCTGTTATTTCCCTAACTCTGTCAATAAGTATCCTACCGTATACTTTTCCTATTACTCTGAGAAGGCAAATGCCCCTGTGATTACCACACACTGCTTTTTCCCCTTTTCCTTTGTACAGAGAAATAATTATACCTGACTTCCAATCCTCTGGGACTCTACCCTCCTCCCACGCCAATCTGGACACCTTCCACATCCTTTCTTTTACTATCTATTGCCCATGCTTCAGCATTTCACCACACACTCAATCAATTCCTGGGGCTTTCTCCATTTTAACTTTCTTCATTGCTTCCACCACTTCATCAAAATTCAATGTTAAATATTTTGGGGAATCTTTGAATCAGTAATTGAATGATGCATTAAAAAAAATATATATATATATCCTGAAACTTGATTTTTTTAATCATTCAAAATGCTAAATGCTCAGAGCTTCCGGGGCTTTGCTCCCTGGGCCCCCACTGGGGCTTTGCCCCCTGGACCCCACCTGATTTTGCTTGTGCTTAGCGCTCCGCGTGAATACATATTTGCCCCCTCAACATTTTCCCTTGCCCTCCATTTGCCCCCCCACTTTGAAAATCATGTTGCTGCCACTCGAAAGGAGTAATAAGTGGTGTGTTTCATGGAGCAGGAGGAGGTTTGGCACCTGTAATATTCATAATACAGGTGAACCCTGATAATCAGTAATTCACTGTTTTGATAATACAGAATAAGGGACATACCTCATAAAACCATTGTGTTGTACTTTACTTGCATTGCTTCTTGGATGATCTAATGATTGGCTGTTTGAAAGACATGTTTAATTCATGTATGTTTGCAAAAAGAAACATTATACAGTACAGTATTGTTATATGCATGGAATAAGCATGCATGGACACCCCTTACATTATCATCATCACGCTTACTCTTCTAAAAAAGAAAAAAAAAAGAAAAAATGCACTAGGCCCACATTTATGCAGAAATTTCATTCTGCTTGCACCTCCTTTGATGGAGAGAGAGAGAGAGAGAGAGAGAGAGAGAGAGAGAGAGAGAGAGAGAGAGAGCTACAAGGAGTTAAAAAGAAAAGGTGGTATCTGAAAGATCTTGTCAGTATTGAGTAGATACTTCGTATTTGCGTGGGAATGCACATCCAGTTTGCAATCATTCTAGTGTGAGTAAGATCCTATTGAGGCTTCTTTGAAACAGCTCTACTGTAGTGTTATTAATAACATCCATGGGGAGTCTGTTCCAGGTGGAGTAGATCTTGTTCGTGAAAAAGTTATCACAAATGCCAGTGTTAATGCTTTTCCACCCCAGCTTCCAACCATGGTTGCTAGTTGAGTTCATGTTGAGACTAAACAACTTTCTGTGGTCAAGATTTTCAAACCCATTCAGTATTTTAAACACTTCAGTGAGCTGACCTTGCAGTCTACAAGTTTCTAATGAAAACAGTCCCAGAGCCCTGAGGCAGTCATGATAAGTCAGTCTCCCAGTGGATGGAATAGGTTTTGTAGTTCTAGCTTAAACTTTTTCAAGTTGATCTAAATGTATGTCACCAGAACATGCACAGGATACTCCGGAAGCAGCCATTTTAAAGATTTATAAAGTGTAAGAACAATCTCTTTATTTACCTTAGCAATTTCTGAGCCCTTTTCTGTATTTTGATGCACTGTTTAGAAAACTTTTGGTCACTGCTAATCAGTATACCTAAGTCCATTTCCAGATCAGTCATCCTCAGAGCTCTCCCCACAAGTGAATAGTCTGACCCAGGATTTGCATGGCCAGCATTTGTCACCTTGCATTTCTCCAAGTTAAATGGCATTTGCCATGTCTCAGGCATTTTTCAATCCTCATCAAGACTGCTTACATTTGCTCTAAGTTTGATGTCATCTGTAAACTTTGAGCACACTTAATAGACCAACATCAATGTCATTGATATAAAATAATGATAAACAGGAATGGACCAGGGACTGACCCTTACGGAACTCCAGAAATGGCTGAGGTTCAATCAGCAGAAATTCCATTGCTTATGACTCGCTGTCCTTTAATCAGTTTTCTGTCCAGAGTGTAAGTTCTCTATTCACACCGAGTACATGCACTTAGTCGAATGCTTTTTGAAAGTCTGAGTAAAGGAAGTGAAGGATGTCTACTGCTTTATTCATGTCATACTCACTATTTTGTGAAAAAATTCAAGGAGGTTGGTTAGGCATGATCTGTGTCATCTGAACCCATGGTGGGAGTCCATAATTAGGTTGTGATTTTTCCAGGTGTTGGACTGTCCTGTCTACAGTCATTCTATCTAACAGTTTTACTATGATAGATGTCGGGCTGATTAGATGGTAATTCTCAGAACATTCCTGATCCCCTCACTTAAAGATTGGAGCCACATCTGCCTGCTTCCAGTCTTCTGGCACTTTCCCAGTTACCAATGAGTTGCTGAAGCTTTCTTCAAGTAAAAGAGCTACCTGGTCATGAAGTTATTTAAGAACTCTTGGAAGGCTTTTATCTGGACCAAGTGGCTTAGAAATATTTAGCTTGTCAAATCTTCTTGCCACCTTCTCAGTTTTTTTTTTTTTTTTTTTTTATGTGTCCGACTCTGGGCATAGGCTTCACAGCCTGCTATCAAGGCCCAGTCATCCTCCTACAATCTACATGTCACCACTTCGGCGCTTAACACCCACCGTCTATATTGAATACATGCTAGGGCTGTCTCATACAGGACTGGTGTATTGGTATTAGCGGGGTCATTTTTACGACATGTCGGCGGGTCTTCTGGTAGATCAGTAAAGCCTGATTTGAGTGAAGATGATGAAATCTTCACTCTCATGGGCCAGTACTGGTCTTGCCATGTCATGATCATATATATTGTAAAGATTGAAGCAAAATAGTTATTTAGATTAATCCTTAAGTGGTCCAGTACTAACTACGAAAGGTTTCCTACTGTTTACATGGCTGAAGAACTCTTTAGGGTTCTCTTGTGATGCCATCCTGATTTCTTCATTTCTCTTAGCCAGCTTTATCAGAGTTTTCACTCTCTTACATGCAGCCTTGAAGGAGTCCAAATCAATATGGTCATGGCTGCTTTTGGCCCTTTTGTATTTTNCTTTCTAGTTCAGCGTCAGCACTCATAAAACTCTCAAAAACCTGCAAAGTCAGCTTGACGGAAGTCAAGTTTTCTTTTATAAGGTTCAAATGATCTTTCACAACAATTATGTAGGGTGACCCTGATAAGGTTGTAGTCAGTCACATCCTCCCAGTGATTCACTATCAGACAAGCTGGTAACACTTTCATCATCCATAGTAAACACAAAATCCAGGATACTATTGCTTGTAGTTGATTTGTTTACCCCCCTGGGACAAAAAAATTTCATGAAAGAAATCTACAAGAAGTTTACCTTCAGCATCTGATGTCCTGTCATCCCAGCTCATGTGACAGTTGAAGTCATCAAGAATTACAGAAGTTTTACCACTAACTACACTGTTGAAAAATCTGTACACATTTTCATCCTTGTCAGCAAGCTGATGTGAAGGCCTGTATATACGAACTAATTTGACTGTACTGTTGAGTAGATGAAGGTCGACACCTAATACTTCTTGGATCTAATTTTACAATCTGCAGGATTTGAGTTGTCACTGACATACAGTAACTCAGAGAGAGAGAGAAACAAAACTATGTAACTCTTATAAGAAAGAGAGAGAGAGAAACAAAACTATGTAACCCATATAAGAGAGAGAGAAACAAATCTATGTAACCTTTATAAAAGAGAGAGAGAGAGAGAGAGAGAGAGAGAGAGAGAGAGAGAGAGAGACAAAACTGTGTAACCCTTATAAGAGAGAGAGAGAGAAACAAAACTATGTAACCCTTATAAGAGAGAGAGAGAGAGGGGGAACAAAACTGTGTGACCCTCATTACAGCCACACAGAGGCCAAAATTGCTTGCTTGGATTTGTGTAAACAATGTTTTGGAAAATGAGGCTGTAAGAGATGGAGGGACACAAATTTCTTGTTTACTTCCTCTTTTACTGATTTATCTTATTGTTTTCATTCATAACCTTTGGATGTGACTCAAAAGTGAATAAAAGAAAGGGATAAAAGTAATAGGAGGAGGAAAGGGATTAGGAAAAGAACTGGCTTTGTGGCCAGGATAAGGAGTAGTTGGAGGAAGTTCAGGGGGCTGTTGCCTCTCCTGGCATTGAGAGGGCTCTCCCTCTGTGTTAAGGGATCACTGTAAGCAGTGTGTGTTAGGAGTGTAGTAGTAGTAGTTGTTCCCTAGGCAGTCTGGCCGAACAGCCCTGAGTCCCTAAGGGAGGCCATGGCCGTGACTGGGCTTTCCCACAGAGCTCTCGAGGAATGTATGTTGTGTTGTTGGCATAGGTGATTGTGTGCAATGCAGTCTCCCATAATGTGCTTAATGGTATGGGGTACTGTGTTACATCCTGGACAGGCATCAGCGACGGAGTCATCCAGCCTCTTCTGATAACTTAAGAGGGCTGAATGATGCCCACATCTCAGCCTGGCCAAGTGGACCCTGTCCTCATGATGGAGATAGGATTCAGAAGGGTGGATATCAGGGGGCCGTGCATGCAGCTGTGTGTTGTCTTTAAGTGACTGAATGGAGCAGTGAGTGATTTGAGTATGGATATGCTTCTGGAAGCTGGTCTGAGGTGTGCGAGGGGGAAGAGATGACAGTGTTTGTGTATGATATCATGTGCTGGGTGTTCTTTTAATGTTCCTTGGTGTGTGTGTGTGGATGTGCTGCCATGTAGTGTGGTGGATGTTGTGGGTTTGTGGAGGCTGCAGCTAGAGTTTGGGTGCCTCTCATGTCTAGATGATCCTTGACTTTGAGGACTTTAGTTTCTTGATGTAGGTGGTCTGTAGGTGTAGTAGCTGTGCAGCCTGTGATTATTTTTAGGGCCTTGTTCTGTATGATCTGTAGTGTTGTAGTGTGTTTTAGTGAGGTTAGGAGCCCAAACAGGGCTTGTTTAATTCATCACTGAATGTATTGTTTGTATATTGTGGTGGTGGATTCTTTGTTGTGTCCAAATGTTGTATGGGCAAGTGACCTCAAGGCATTGTGATGTGTTGTTTAAATGACATTGATGTATTGTATGTTACACCAAGGATTTTGTGTGTGTGTGTGTGTGTGTGTGTGTATGGTAGGGGAGTGTTGTTTATGGTGAGGTGTGGAATGTGACTGTGTTCTGCTGTCCAATTTGTGAGAAGGGTCACTGTTGATTTGGATGGGGCTATTTTGAGCCTGTTTGTTGTGAGTAATTCATGTAGTGTGTTGAGGTAAGGTTGTAGGATGTGTGCGGCTTTGTTTGCGTTTTGGTGTGTACATGCAAGTGTTATGTCGTCTGCATAGGAAGCTATGTGTATCTGTGGTGTGTGGGGTGTAGGTGTGTCATGCATGTATAGGATAAAGAGTGTAGAGGATAGAACAGATCCTTGGGGGACACCATTTGTGAAGTTTCTGATGTTCGAAGACTGATTGGCAAATGTTACATGTGAGCATCTGCCTGCTAAGTAGTTTGCCAGCCATCTTTTTCTGTTATTGTGCATGTTTCTGTTGAATATTTTGTTTATGAGATTGTGGCAGGGGTTGGCATCAAAAGCTTTGCTAATGTCTAGTGTGACTGGAAGTGTTCTATGTGGTGGCCTAGCTGAATTCATGCCATCAAAAACTCTGTGTAAGTTCTGTAAGAAGAGTGTCTGTGGAGTGTAGTGGCCTAACACCATGTTGTGATGGGCTAGGGAGGTGTGAGGTGTAACTAGTAGTACCAGTCATTCAGTGACTTTAGAGGGGGTGCAGAGGAGTGTGATGGGACAGTGTGAGGAAGGTAACATGGGGTCTTTGTTGGGTTTGAGGATAGTGATGATAATGCCATGCTTCTAGATGCTGGTGTTGTGTTGTGTGAGTAGCTGTAGTTTGATATGTTGGTGAGTGCTTGTATGCCTTGTGGTCCAAGGTGTTTAAGGTGTATTTTGCTTATGTTGTCTGGTCCACAAGCAGATGAGTGCTTAAGGCTGCTGCTGATGTGCTTCGTCTGGTTGTAATTGAAAGGTGCAATGTCTGGGTCTGTGGGGTACTGTTTCTTATGTTGGATGATATATTGGTCGTCGCGATGGAGGTTTAGATGGCTGATATGTGAAAAGTGATTGATGAGAGTGTTTGCTTGTTGTTTGTTTGAAGGTATGGTGTCTGTTGTTGTGATGGCAGTGTGTGATTGTGTAGTGTTGCTGTTGGAGAGTGTGATGCTGTTTAGTGTTTTGTAGAGTTTGCTGGTGTTTGTTTTGTGATCAAGTGTTTGGAGATAATTATTCCAGTTTAGTGTTTGCTGTTCTGATATTTTTTTTTATTTGAGTGTTGAGTTCTTGTATTTGTTGTACGGTGTCTTGTGTATGGGGTACTGGGGAGTGTCGTAGTGTGTTTAGTTGACTGATGAGGCCTTGAATTTCTGGTGTGAAGTTGGGGTTGTGTCATTTTCTGTTGCCTCTAGGGATGTGCCTTTTGTCTCCATTTTGTATAATTGTATTGAAAATGTGCACAGCAGTGTTGATGTTTATGATGGATGCACTGTTTAATGTTTCAAAGTGTTGTTCGGTTTTGGTTGTGAAGGCCTCCCAGTTGGCTCTCTTATAATTAGTGCATGTGTGTGTATGTGGCCAGCTGGGGTGATTCTGGTTTTGGTAGTGATGATGATTGGGCGGTGGTCAGAGCTGTTAGCAGTGTAATGGTGTATGGTAGTAAGACCTGAGCAGTAGAGGAAGAGGATATTCTTAGGCTTAAGCTTACAGATATGACAATGATTAGAGGAATGTGTAGTGCAAACTTGAATGTGAGGCCTGTAGGGGCTAGTTTTATGACTGAAGAATTGAAAGTAAGAATGGGACTGGAGTGTATTGGTGGTGTGATGAGGAGGGGTAGACTGAAATGGTTCAGGCATGTGGAGAGGATGGAGGAAGGCAGCTGTGTGCGAAAAGTGAGAAGTGTGAATGTTGGGGGTAGGGTTGCGATAGACAGACCAAAAAAATACCTAGGATGAGGTCATAGAGTGTGATCTCATGGTAAGGAACTGAATATGGAGGTTGCCAGAGACTGAACAGTGTGGAGTGCTGCCATTAGGTGACCAAGGCTGATGCATGCAGTGATGTTTGTGCCTTTATAAATGATATGAAAAGAGGAAGAAGAAATGTGGGAGAAAAGTAGAGAGGGGGAGAAATGGAGGGATAAAGTTGTGGTTTGTCAATGTGAGGTTTTATAATGGGAAAACCTATCCCTGCATAAACAGGGCTGGCTGTGAACTGGTCTGCACGGTATCCTGAGTATAACAAATGATCATTTAAACTGGTTACTGTACGAACATGTAAACATGGTAATGTTAGAATAAATAAATGCTCTATACACTCACTGTACTTAAGAAAAAGATTGCTATTTATATTTTATTTCTTTTGTGTTGTTTTACATATCTGTGAGGTCCGGGTGGAGGCTGGAACTATCTATCTATCTATCTTTTGCCCGACGCCTTAATCCCGTAAGGGGTGGCCATAAACAAATTGCCTCCATGTCACCCTGTCCCCCGCCATTTCATTGCCCTGCTCCTAGCTCACACCTCCCTCTCTCATATACCTCTCCTCTCCATCCCTCCATCTCATCCTTGGCCTCCCTCTCCCTCTCCCCTCCACCTCACTCACATACACTCTCCTCATCAGTCTCTCACTCACCATCCTCCCTACATGGCCAAACCATCGCAGTGTGTTTCTCTTAATGCTTCCTATCACATCCACATTCACACCACAATGCTCCTTCACTTTCTTATTTGTCAGTCTGTCTCTCCATGTGACTCCATATGCTCCTCTTAAATAACTCATTTCCACTGCTCTCACTCTTGACTTCTGTCCCTCCAACAAGGTCCAAGCTTCACTTCTGGAACACATTTTCATTATTCCTGAAGAAACTTACAAGGAAAATTGCTTTGCAATCTGACAAAAGTAATTTCTGATGGCTGTCATAGGTACACATACCCATTGGATGTCGGTATGACATTGAAGAGTGTCTTTGATTATGTCTGTTGATGATGCAAAAATTATGAAACCATTAGTAGATGAGACAAGCAGTTGGGAGCTGCAAGAAGATATGGATCAACTATACTGATGTAGCCAAGAATGGAAGATTGAATTTAATGCTAATAAGTGTCATATGGCTGAGATTTATTTTTATTTTTTTAATGCAAGGAAGAAGGAACCAAAGACTGTGGGCCCGCAAACTGTTCTTTCTAAGAACAAACAAAGACAATACAAAAAGAGAGCCAAATTCAAGATTCATTGTTCATTTCAAGATGCCTGGGCACTGCGTTTGAAGGACTGGAGATCATAGGAAGTAGGAAATACACACAGAGGAAGACAGTTCCAGAGTTGACCGGTTGCATAAATGGACTGGGGATAACGGTTAACTCTTGCACTAGAGAGTTGGACAGAAAAGGGATGAGAGGTTGTTGCTAGACGGGTGCTATTTGCCCGTCGTAGAGGTGGAGGGATGCAAGCAGACAGTTCAGAGGAACAGTAGCCATTGAACTAGCAATAGAAAAGAGATAAAGATGCAACAGTGCAGTGAAGAGACAGAGGTTGCAGAGAGCCAATAAGAGGAGGAGAGTTAATGAGACGAAAAGCCTTTGACTCCACCCTATTGAGAAGGGCTGCATGTGGGGAGCCTCCCCACACATGAGAGTTGTACTCTAAACAGGGGCGAATAAAACCTGTGTACAAAGTCAACAACTGTGCAGGGGTAAAGAAATTCGGAGTTGGCTTAGCACACCTAATCTCTTGGAAGCAGATTTCACAAGAGATGTAATATGTTCCTTCCAAGATAAATCCCTAGTGAATGATACCCCAAGCATGTTCAAGGATGATGCAGGAGCTAGCTGTACATTATTAAACATCAGTGGGTACTCCTGTGGAAGATTCTGGTGGGTTGATAGGTGTAAGAATTGAGTCATTGATGCATTAAAAACAACAAGATTATTTTTACCCCAGTCAACGATACGACATGAGGTATGCCATAGCCTCATCCCTTGTTTGCTGAAGTAACTGCTGGGACAGATGTTGCGGGAACCGAAAGGAAAGGTGAAGGGTGGAATCATCAGCATATGAGTGGAAAGGGTTAGAGGTACAGCTTAGAAGGTCATTGATGAATAAAAGGAAGAGAGTTGGTGATAGGACAGAACCCTGAGGAACACCACTGTTGATAGATCTAGGAGAAGAGCAATGGCCGTCTACAACGGCAGCTATAGAACGACCAGAAAGGAAGCTAGAGATGAAGGCACAGATAGAAGGATAGAAACCGTAAGAGGGCAGTTTCGAAATTAAAGATTTATGCTAGACTCGATCGAAAGCCTTTGAGAGGTCAAGTGCAATGGCAAAGCTTTCGCCAAAGTCCCGAAAGGAGGATGACCAGGAGTCCGAAAGGTAGGTGAGAAGATCGCCAGTGGAGCGTCCCTGACGGAACCCATACTGACGATCAGAAAGAAGGTTGTGATAGGAAAGATGCTTTAAAATTTTGCTGTTAAGGATAGACTCAAACACTTTTGAAACACAGGATGTTAAAGCAACTGGATGATAGTTAGAGGGTAGGGAATGGTCACCCTTCTTTGGGACTGGCTGAATGAGAGCAAACTTCTAGCAAGAAGGAAATGTACAAGTTGATAGACAAAGGCGAAAGAGTTTACTTAGGCAGGGTGTAAGCACTGAAGCACAGTTCTTGAGGACAACAGGAGGGACCCCATCAGGCCCATATGCCTTGTTAGTATTGAGACCAGTGATGGCTGTAAATACATCAGCTGAAGAAACTTTAATGTCAGCCATAAGGAAGTCAGAGGGAGGAAGTGATGGAGGAACAGCACTGGAATCATCTAAGGTGGAATTGGAGGAGAAAGTCTGAGCGAAGAGATCTGCTTTATCAGTAGGAGAAACAGCTACAGAGCCATCAGAGTAGAAAAGAGGAGGGAAGGATGATGAGGTAAAGTTGTTGGAAAGGTTTTTGGCAAAGTACCAGAAGGAGTGTGAAGAATTCGAGTTGGAGAGTTGAGAACATTTAGTGCGGATAGCAGAACGAAGAACAGACTTAGCATGATTCCTGGAAGAAACATAAAAAAGATGTGAATCAGGGGTGAGTTTGCTCAGGTACGTTTTGTAGGCCCTCTCCTTGTTGCGGACAGCATTAGAACAAGCGTGATTAACCCGTCCAGTCCCAACCGGTTTTTAACCTAGCCTACCCCCAGATCCCGACTGATTTTCGACTTTTTGTTTTTTGGCTGAAACCTTCGCTTTTAGTGAGAAACATTGAAAATTCATCGAGAAATTGCGATCCTGAGGTTAAAAAATGTTGATTCAGGTGTCACTCAACCTTACGTTTTCCTTATTTTTCAGGGTACCTGGCTAAAGAAAACGAACTATGGAAGGGTTAACTAATTCAAGCCACTTTAAATTACGTATTTATTTCATTTATTTGGTACGAATTTATGTGTAGTACAAGTCTGTATTGGTTTTCACACAATAATATAGGTGTTTATAAGCAATGTTCACACACCCAAAACCCCAGTATATGGCACCTTCCTTTACGACATTACCACCTCATCACTTCTGTTTGTTTCTACCTCTAGCTTCTTTGTCCTCCACCTCAGGAATCACTTTCACCGTGAATTTTGTCATTGGAGAGAC
>JAGKTI010036516.1:0-11056 GCA_018397915.1 Birgus latro
GCCGTACCAAGTAGCAGCACGTCCCATAGCTCCCTTCTCGTCCTCGTCCTCGCTTTCCCCCTCTACATCATGTAGTGGCTCGATAGAGGTTTTACCACGCTGTTTAGGTGCTGGGAGGCCCTCTCTGGCAGCGCGATACGTGACGCAGCGCAGCTTTCGTGGCAAAGGGCCTCCTCATCACTGCTGCTGCTTTCCTCCTCCTCAGGCTGGATGTAGTCCTAATCCACCACCTCGTCATCGAGGGGCGAATCACTGTTGCCTGTGAAGGCATCAACGGCGGCTTGAATCTGGTCATCTGAGAGGCCTCGGCATGCCATGTCTGACCTGGGTCTCTGCTGGGAGGTGAGTGGATGAGGTGAGGCCGTACGTGGGTCACGCTGGGTCACCTAGTGTCTGCACCTGGTGGCAGATAGGGGAAGGTCGTCCGCGCCCACGTACCCAAAATCAAGCGCGAAATTTGAAATTTGTGCAAATTATGATCCTTGCAATTGCATGATGTACCGGTACGTCGATGGGTGTAGCTGTGACAAAATGTCGCGACATACCCATACGTCGACGGGACGCCTCGGGTTAACAATAGCTTGCTCTAACAAAAATTGCACTGCATTACTGTATGCCATTTGTGCTGTATTACAGTGACAAACTTATAGAAACTGGATCATTATAATATAGATTATTAATTTTTCTTTGCACTTTTTTCTCTTCGATCTTGATCATATTATGCATAAAAGTATCCTAGGGTAACACTAGTCCTTGTGCCAAATATAAATGATCTTGAACAATTTATGAAGGTCTTATACTAATTTTTATTGCCAAAATTGAATATTTGAAACTGAAATATCTCAGAAATTGAAAGTCAGCTGTTTGGTTCAATATCCTGTGATAAAAATATTGGCTGGCCATTTTGCCATTTAGCCTAGTGGAAAGTATTGAATTAAAATCTACCCATAGTTTTCTTTGCAACACGTTTTAGAGAAAAGCACAAAAGATGTAAAGCTGCAACTTTACAGATATATTGCTGTGGTCCCTCTTATGATCTGAAAGGAACATGGTTACAGTTAAGCATGCAGTTAGCTAGTTACTGAGACAAATGTAAAATATACCCATACATTCTTCAACACATTTGTCTTCAGATCTTGTTGATATTACGCAAGAAGTTACCTTAAGGTCTTTAGATCTCATCTCGATATTACACATACCTTGTATACCTGAAATAGTTATGGCAAAGCTTCCTTATCATGGGTACACAGTAAGAATGGGTAACTAGTTTAAACTGCTCTTCTCCTGCAGCTTAGCATCTTCCTTTCAGGGCAAAGGGTTGTAGTTTATGTTTGTTTAACCTGTTCAGTTGTATTGGTGCCACCAAGTGAAGGCACCCAACTTTGTGAAATTAATAGTCAATAAAGAGTAGGTATTTCAAAGTACAGTACACTCGCCTATTCTGCGTGTTTTTACTTAGCATTTCACCTTGTTTGCGAGCTCCACTAAGTAAAATATTATACAGTGCTGTATTGTGGAAAAAAATTACGGGCGTCACCAGTTTGCGAAGGGCCCTAGTTTGCAAGGCGGCGGCAGACACGTGACATAACCGGCGACAGTCAGCCATCCAGTCTCCCTCCCTTCACCATAGCATATGCTTCTTATCAGTTTCGAGCCGAGATGTGTCAGGCCACTGACAGAATCAACCGTTTTTAAGCTGATGAGCACCAAACACTAATGACAAAATTCCTGAAAGGCCCGGCACCCCCTTATGACTGAAGCAGAGATCCAACGGCAGGAGGTGGATGTTTCCATTGTCAGCAGTGACAATGAAAATGACGCCGGAGGCCATAAGGGGCCACGGCAGGACACAGCCTCCCCTCCCGCCTTCCTGCAAGGCTAGCCAGCCCTCAAGTCAAGGTAATAAATGCACCGTTTTTTTTTTTTTTTAATGATCATACTAATCTGTCTTGCAGGAAATACACTTATATACTGTATCTATGTGTACCTGCAGAATATAACTGTACATGCTTTGCTTTGGTGCCTACTTTGAGATTTTGCAGTTTGCGGCGCAATGTGCCGCCCATAATCTCCCAAAGCAGGCGAGTGTACTGTATGAAAATGGTTATGGAAAGTAGAAAATGATGCAAAGCAGACATTGGTGGTGCTGACTGAGCTGTTCCTGCAACACACGGGAACTGGGAGGCGTAATATATAGACCACACAGTATGTGTCACTGCCACTCATCAGGCAAACTTTTGTGTTGTGGGAACGACTCAGTCTGTGTTACCAGTACTTCTACCTGATGAAATTAGAAATCAACCATGCAGTCTGTGGATGTAAAAAATCGGATATTATAAAGCAGTGGTACTCAACTGGCGGACCGTGGTCCAAATCCGGACCATGGTGAGCTTTTGTGTGGACCCCAGCACCTTCCTGCCTCCAAAAAATGGGAAGAAACATAAATGAACAAATAAATAAATAATTTGTCTTTAACGTGGATCAGCAATTAATAGCAGTTTTTAATTTTACTCTGTTTTTTTTCCACTTCAGAATCGCCAATGAACACCTTCATCATTACTTTAGCTGTCACATCATTTGTACCATTCATCAGGGAATCAGCAAGAAGAAATAAAGGTCACTTTTCATACTAATAAAGTGATGATGATTCAGTCACTCATGACAGGTCGGTATTAGTAATATTTACATTTACATTCCAAGTGAAAACTGATCCTCCTTCCCCCAACAAAGATTTTTTATTTTTTTTTAAATCCAAACTGTACTATTATGCTACGTATTTGAGGGCCAACATCTTGTTCCTCAAATGCGTATGCGAGAGGTGGTGTGTTTTACCTGTCACGCTTCTGAGGGTCGACTTCTCGCTCCCTCGAATACGCAGACTTACAGTGGGTTCTTTTTCAAGACCAGATCGCCATTTCTAGGGAAAGGACTGGGAACAAAAACAAAGCAGCAACCATTTGCAAACATATATTCAAAGTATCTTCCCAGAGACAAATATGACATATACCTATACACTGATTCTGGGTTGGCCGGAGACGGGCCAGTACAGAGAGAATTTGAAGGCCAATATGCAGAATAAATCCTATTAGTACAGGAGACATCGTTCCACTGCTTGTTTAGCGATTTATTTAACATATTACTCTTTTAAATTGTCTTCCATTGTAATTAAAGGTACGTGATTTTTCATATCGACGTCATTCAGCATCTCAAAAACCATTGTACCATTGTATCACCCTATATCATCCCCACGTCTTCGCATGAAAATTAAGAAACAAAGAAAGAGAGAGATAGAGAGAGAGAGAGAGAGAGAGAGAGAGAGAGAGAGAGAGAGAGAGAGAGAGAGAGAGAGAGAGACTGCCGAACCTGACTTCACATACCCTTCTGCCTAGTTATTGTCTGCTATAACCTTGAGCATGGAAGGCATGGCAGACCAGTATTTGTTGTTCTATATCCTTTTCACTTTAACCTGGCCTAAAAATGCATCTATCCATTTTGAACGTTGGACTGTATAAATAGATTAACAACAGAATATGATACTAGTCGCGAAAAAGGTGTATATTAAAACTAGAATACGATGCTAGTCACGAAAGTGTTATGAAAATTATGTAGAGCTGCCTGAAATCAGCTGCAAAAGGACCAACAGAGCCTCTGCGGTACAGTGGTAAAGTGTACGTTTTCGTACACTGAAGAACGAGGGTTCGCGCCCCGCGTTCTTCCGACCAAGTACTGCTTTGGCGGACATAAGTGCTGTGGTTGAAGCAGTGTCTCATACTATAAAGTATGCTTGCACCCAGTCGGCTTGCGCGGGCCGATTACACTTGGTTCACAGACTACACACACATCCAAAGCCACAACACAACAATCACACTTACGAGCACTTCTCACCCTACATACAATCTCTGCAGAACACCGCATGTTGGTGGAGTGGAGCCTGATACACCGGAAGGAAAGAAAGAAATCTGAGCCAAGTTAAGATGAAAAGTACAGTCGCTCTCTCAGTCAATTCTAACGACTGTATTCTGTGTGGCTTAGGTGATTTCGTAACACCTCTTCCTTGGCGATTTAGTCATATTACACTTGAATATCCTCTCGTATGTTGCTGATGCTAAATATGTTGATATGATAACGATATAAATAACATACAAATGAATGCCAAGGTGTTCTAAGTCAAAACAAATCACCAAGGAAGGGATGCTACGAAGCTTCCCATGCTCTCTAGAAATTTGTCGCTTGTACTGAACATATCTAAAACGAAAATAGGAACCTGGGAACGTATTCACAAACGACCATACTCAGTTTCTACCCAAACATCAACATCAATCAATAACAATCACAAATTAAGTGGAATAACATGTAGAGGCAAACGGACAAATGAGGAAGTAAATGGACGTTGTGGTGTTGATGTGGATGTGATTGGAAGTGTCATGAGAAATGCTTTGAGAGGATTCGGCCGCTGGAGAGGATGGAGAAAACGAGACTGACTGGTGGAGTGTATGAGAGCGAGGCGGAAGGGGGAAAGGAGGAGGGGAGACCAAGGATAGGATGGGGGAATGGGGTGGAGAGATGTGTGGGAGAGGGGGTTGTAAGCTGGACGGAGGACGACCTGGAGGCGATTTGTTTGTGACAACTCCTTTAGGGATTAAGACGCCCGGCAATAGATAAATGGATAGATAATCTACTCTCATTCGAGGAAACCGCCACTCTCGTAAATTATTGTACCATCCATACATTTTTTTTTTCATTATAGCATACTTTTTTGCACTGCATGGTTGGGTAATACTTATTCCATTAGTATGACACTTTTCAGGTGCACTTACCCTACACCATAATGCCACGTACTGGAGTAAAAAAAAAAAAAAATAATGTTAGGATGGGATTACTTGCCTTGTAACAACACTGACCTTGTTCAAATGGTTTTCGGCACACTCCCATCCCTACTTGTTCATACATTATGCAAAATCTACGTAATTTTATATCGAACTTGTTTCACTGATTTTTCAAAGAAAGTTCTTACGGTTTTTGTAATTTCTTCAGCTTAGGAAGAGTAGTGAAAGGGTACTCGTATATGGAGACTCGGACTAACCTGCTCTAGTTTGAAAAATTTCTGTTGAGCTGAATGATACCTTCTGGGGATATTAACAAAAAGAAGCCCTGGGAGAGCACAACGCTCACGCTTTACCATCGGTCTATGACCTATTTTTTTTCACCTTGCCGTGTGACCTTGACCTTTGACTGATGAACTTGAAATGCTTCATCCTTGCGTGACCACTAACACTTCCACTAAATTTGACCTAAATTGGATCAAAACTATTTAAACTGACATTGCCCCGTGACCTTGACCTTTGACCCAGTGTTCTCAAAACAGAATAATTTAATGTCTGACTGGCCCTAAACCGTTCCACCACGTCTAATCTGAAGTGAATATAAGCTTTGTACTAAAAGGGCCGAAAGCTGATCTTTTCCTGTGACCTTTAATTTGACCGATTCAACTTCACCTTTTCCTCGCCGTATATCCTTCTACCAAGTTTGGTCTAAATCGGATAAAACTGTAAAAGCTAACACATTCCCAACCTGTTACCGTTGACCTGTTTCGGGCAACGTCTGATATACAACAGACTCAGTGGTGAATGAAACCCCTCTGTTAAAAAAATAATATTAATCATCATCCGGACCTCCTCTCCCACCCTAGGGCAGGGTGAGGAGTAGCAACGTCCAGACAGCCCAAGTTTGCCCAGTCCAATGAGCCACGCTTCCATTCACTCGTCATTCAAGGCCCCGGAATCCTGGCTCTATCGGATACACCAAAAACATTCACCGCGTTCTGTAGCTTCATATAAACATAGCCTACAGAGTCAATCCGGACGCTGCCATGTTTAAAAAGGGTGCCAAATCCCTGATCACTATGTTCTAAAATACTGATAATAACAGTAATAATAATAAGTGATCAGTTGCGACATTTTAGGCTGGAGGGGTGTGAGAAAGAAGCTGATGATGATGATAATGATAATGATGGAGATATCGGGGTTTCTGTCGACTGTGTTATGGCGACTGACCGTGTTATTACTGCTGCATTCAGAGAGATTTTTGGCATAGAAAATCAAGGAGATTAAGGCTAGAAACTTATAAAGATTTAGTGCCTCTGTGTTTGGGGGTTACGGCTGATTTTATTGGCTAAAACTTATGGGCGTATCAGAGGCATCCCTATACCGAGTGTCAGCTGAATGGATGATCTTCCCTCTTGTTTCCTCGTCCTTCTTGTGAATCCATTAAGGGTCAGGAAAGGGAATTAATTGTAAGTCCGTTCCTGAATCTGGTTCTAAGGAGCGTCAAGTCGGCGGTTGCGTGTCGTAATCTGGGGAAAATTAGGACTTAACGAAAAAATTAAATGTCTGGCTTACTGGCCCTCGTTTAGTCGGCAGACGATACTCTTGCTGGTTTCTTTGTTTCAGCCACTTCTGTTTTCGGTGAGGTATTTCTACACCAGCGCTCACGATGCAGGGCGGGGTATTGTTTTATTCGTCCCGTGTGTGTGTGTGTGTGTGTGTGTGTGTGTGTTTACAAAGTAAGTCAAGTTTTTATCAGATTTGTACCAAACTCAGTGAAAGGGTTGAGGGTGTTCCTAGGAGATGACCTAGTGTTTTTGAGAAGACTAGGTCGAAGGTGAAGGCCACAAGGCACGATGAACCTAAATAGTTTCTGTCCGATTTAAACTAAACTTGGAGGAACGGTGGAGGGTAAAGCAAGATCTAAGAAATTCGATTTTCAAAATAAGTCAAACCTCAGGGTCACGAGAGAAATTCAAAGGTAAAGGTCACATGGTAGGTCAGCTTTAACCATTTTTCTAGCTTTAGACCAAACTTGGTGGAAGGGTTGAAGGTGAGGTATGAATGAAGGATTCGCTTTTGAAAACAATCAGTCATAGGTGAAGACCACAAGGAGGAGGAGGAGGAGGAGGAGAATGCTCCATCATGATGTTATATTATTCTCGCTACGACTTGATCATGATACTCGTATGCTAAGGGGTTAAATGAAGGTTAAACTTTTTCCTCCCACTGAAAAGTCTTTCCCTAGCTGCATGAAACAGTCAGTAGATGTCAATGATAAAATAAAAATAAAAAAAACAGTCGCGGGCACTAACATCGTGTCACTTCATAACCAAGGAGGCAATCAACGGTAACTTCTGACACCCAGTGATGTTTCGCAGCCAAACAAAATTGCCACATTACTGTCTACGAGTTTTGTAAATGACTGCTTGCGAGTTTTGGGATGCAAGAAACTTCAAAATATCGACACTGATCATTTTCTTAGTAAAGTACAGTATTAGGATAAACTGCGTTTTAAATTTATAAATATCCTGTGACAACAGCTCTGACATAGTACGAGGCATTTACTGAACAAAATTATGCTTCGATTTAGCCGTGAACAGGGAAAGTACAGTTTCGAAGATCGTCCATCTTTTCACAGAATTTGAGAAACTGCTTCTTACTTTCCTAATTCAAGGCTAAATCAAAGCATAACATTCTTCAGCAAGTACTGGATATTATATCAAAGCTGTTTTCACATTATATGTTTCTCATTCGATTGCAATTTATATTTCTACAAAAATTACCACTGTCGATATTTTGAACGTCCTTGTAGCCCAAAACTCTCAAGAGGTGGATCGATATTTTTGTCCGCAAATGCGTCACTGGACTGAAAGGGTTAAAGACTCGTTTCGTCGATAGGTATTAATCTAAGCCTTCTTTCATTCACTTTCAACTCACTGACTCTCACTGCCTGTTTTTGTTTTTGTTTTGTTTTTTCTTAATACCTCCAGAAGATTTTATTCAGTTTTGGAAAGCAATCTCTTGCACAAAAGGGTTAATTAAAGCTATATCTAGCCCCTCCAGATAGAAAGTTGCTGCTAAGCTAAATATAATTGTCTGGGGTTGCAGGAAAATGAAAGAAAATTGACGGGTGAAGGAGGTGTGCGATTGGTAATTGCGGGCTACTGTCATGTACAGTTTGCCACAAGGGGGTAAGAAGTAATCCCATCTTGTGCAGTGTTTGTGGTGAGTGCATAAGAGATGTAGTGGTATTAGAGGCAGACTGCTAGAAGATGCTTGGTGATTTCTTTTTTTCTTTTTTTTAATGCAAGGAAGAAAGAACTTAAAGACAGAAGCCCGTAAGACTGATCCTTGTGCGGTGTGTCGGGGGGATAGCCTGTGGAGATTGTCATGCGTGAAAGGACTGGTCTTGCTGGTGAGTCTCGTGAGTGTATGGAAGAGTTTAATTATTTGGGAATCATGTTATGTGCTGGAGATGGGAGGTGGGACTCTGTGGCTAGAGTGAGGAGTGGTTGGAAGAAGTTCAGGGAGCTGTTGCCTCTCCTGACATTCGGAAGGCTCTCCCTCCATGCTATGGGATCTTTGTATGGGCTATGTGTTAGGAGTATAATGCTGTATGGCAGTTAGACCTGGCCAGTAATGGCAGAGGATATTTGTAGGCTCTAATGTACAGAAATGGCAATGATTAGGTGGTACAGTGCGTCCTTGAATGCGAGGCCTGGGGGGACCAGGATTATGAAAGAAGGGTTGAAAAGGACGGGACTGGAGTGTACTAGTGTTTTTACGAGGAGGTGCAGACTGAGATGGTTTGAGCATGTGAAGAGGATGGGGGATGACAACTGGGTGCAGAAAGTGAGAAATGTGAACCCTGGGGGTAGGACTGCGAGAGGCAGTGAACTCAGGGATAAGGAACTGAATAGGGAGGCTGCCACAGACAGCAACAAGGAGAGTGCCATTAGGTGACCAGTGCCGACGCCTGCAAGCATGTTGGAGACTTTATAAACGAAACGAAACGAAACATGAGAGAGAGAGACAAAAAAAGAATCACTGTGTTCAAGAAGCAAAATCTCCCTACCTTCTTAATCAGTCTGGTGAAGGAGGATGGTGGCGAGACTACTGCAGCAGACGACGGCACTTGTTGGTCCGAGGTGTGAGTTGCGGTGTGGCCATCTCTCTTGCTCTCCTCTTCCTCCCTCGCACGGAGCTCTCCTGGTGAGGAAGACATTGGGTCGGGGTGGCAGGCGGAGTGCGTGGCGCCTCCTAATAGCGGTGTTCTCTGGGGGTGGGGGGAAGACACCTGCATTAATACCATCAAGGTCATGGAATATCATTACAGCCAGCATTATCACCAGTTTCCTCCTCCTGCTCCTCCTCCTTATCATCATTATCATCATCATCGTCATTTTCATCAATTTCATCCCATCCTCGTCCTCCTTCTCATCATGATCATCAGCATCATCATCCCAGGCTCTGGTAAGTCAGTGTCCAGACCACAAGAAAATACGGGACATGGAAGAAAGAGAAGCACATTATCATCATCATCATCATCATCCCAAATTCTTCCCACCCGGGGCTGGGGGGAAGTTGGGTCCCGAAAGCAAGTACAGAAAAAATCAGAACACACAATAAAGAGAGAACTAATTAACAGCATGCCAAGCGGAATGGTCACACACTCATTCACTGGCCACTTAAACACACTGCACACAGGCATACAGCACTCACAGAACGCATACCTCTGCCAGTGCCCTTGCCATACAACTCAGATCACCACCAAAATGTAATGAAATCTTCCTTGACGCATGGACCACAAACCAATATCCACAACACTTCATTGAAATTCATTTTTCACTTTTAGGGATATCTTGCGGATAAACAAACAAGCAAACAGCAGTGAATACATGACCTCCAACTCCGCTGCCGGTGAGAGAGAAAGAGAGAAGTGAGGAGAAACATGTTAAGGTGGTGTGGGGAAGAGAGAGAGAGAGAGAGAGAGAGAGAGAGAGAGAGAGAGAGAGAGAAGTATCATGTATTCTAGGTGGCACGGTAGAGAGAGAGAGACCAAAACTCAAAATATCACGTATTCTAGGTGACGCTGTATCTTCGTAGCAGTATTTACTTACCGATTCATTTTGAACATTACACCCTGATAGTCTTCTTCATCTTATATATTTCTGGCCTCGGCATACCTTGCCTCAGTAGAATAAATCGATGAAGAAGAGGTGCTGCGTGGTGTCCTATGCAAGCAAGGGGCGTATTATCGTTGGCTGACGAAGCACCCTAACATATTATCCTATGCAATTTATTTTGGTTATTGCACTTTGCTTTTCTTGATACATAAATGTTTCCAGTAACGCCACTGTCTGCATAAAAAAATACAGAAGGATACCAGCCATATCCAAAAACACTGCTTGGGAGGCGTTAGGGAGCTGCCATAACCGAGGAGGATACGAGCGCCTCCACTAACGACACTTAAGCTTCACCACACAGCCACAGTCATCACTGTTTGATTTGTCACTCACTGTATCATTCTGACCAAACCTCGTCCAGCTTACTGACCACCCAAAATAATAACAGTAACAATAATAATAATAATAATAGGCTAATAATAATAATAATAATAATCTATATTATCAGAGATCGGATAAAAATGTTATTTAGGCCGTTTGAGTTTTTTTTTTTTCACCAAAATATGTGATGGGAAAACTACAATATGTGGTTTTAATCAGTGCTTCAATTCAGTGAAAAATTCAGGAACACCAAATCAGAAATGATACACAACCAATCCTGCATCCAAGGGGGGGACAGGGATGGATTCCCCCTGAAATCTATTGACATTTCAAAACAATTGCCATATATAATACTGAATGATCAGTTGAATACCATCCGCAAGCCATAAACTGAAATTAAATTCATATAGAAAAAAAAAAGGGAAAATGGAAAGGAACATTTGATTAACTTTTTGAATTAGCTAACGATTTCCCCCGTAATGAAATCCTGGCAACAGACCTGTATACAAAACATAGTACTATAAAGTATATATATATACACAGTATATGGCAGGGCCGCTGACGCAAGGCTACCAACCTGTCTCGTACACGTCCACGGTAGCAGATGTGGAGAGTCATTACCAGGGATCGGATAAAAATTTTAGTTAGGCCATTTTAGGTACATCTCTAGCAGAAATCATAATTTAGCTTTATTTTATTTTATTTATTTATTTATTTATTTTT